>VSMD01079163.1:0-17359 GCA_008750895.1 Mirza zaza | reverse complement strand
CCCCCCCCCCCCCCCCCCCCCCTTTAAGAAAGATGGAAGGTCAAGGTCTCAACTCTGTGCTTTCCAACCTTTTCCACTTCACCTCAGGGAACACACAGCACTGATGACCACGCCCTTGCGGCCTGAGATAACCAGCACACAGGGAACACAGGGGCTCCCTGGCTGTCAAGTAGCGGGGAGGAGAGATCCAGGGGGGCTTGCTCGTGTGTCCAGGGCACCCGTGGCCTTTGGGCCAGCTGGAAACAGGCCCCCCTTCGTCCAGGCAGAGGCCCCACGGCCAGCCTCCTTTAGGGACCACTGTGAGGCCAACTGCTCATGGTTGCACGGCGCCTCGCCCAGGACACTGCAAATTGTCTCGTGCACTGTACCCATTTCATCCAACTCTCTCAGTGAGGACTCACGCAGGTCATCTTTGAACAGGTTTGGACAATGTGCTCACCAGCATGTCTGTGATTCTCTCTCAGGAAAACAAACATAAATACTGGGGAGCTCGTATTTTCCTAGAATGGGATTTCATCAGTCTAGCTCACGCTTAATTTCTGACCCGCCAACACACACACACACACACACACACACACACACACACACACACACGACAAGGACTCCTGGAAACGGCTGCTTTGCTGTTTCCCTACAGCTACCAACTGTGCCAGAAACCTCCCTGGTTGAATGCAGCCAGTCCTCAAAAAATGTTTTGGTGACCAAGTGGAAATCAGGGGGCTCTGGAAAACATACACTCAGAGCCAATACCTCACACTTTACACCAAATTAATTCCAGGTGGGACACAGATTTAAACTTACATATTAAATCATAAAGCATTAGAAGAAATTATGAGAGAATATTTTAAAATAAACTCAGAGAGGCTAAGGGCCTTTCTAATTGTCATACAAAACCCACAAAAGATGAAATGAATTTGATAAATCTGACTACTTTTAAATAAACAACGATTTGAGATGATGAAAAAGTTCTGGAGATGGATAGAGGTAATGGCTACACAACCGATGGGAACATGCTTAATGCCAATGAACTGTGTGCTTAAAAATGGTTAAAATGATAAACTTTATGTTATGTATCTTACCACAATACAAAAAAATATATTGATGGGGCAAAAGCACCAGAAACATCAAAAGACAAATAACAACCTAGAGAAAAGATGCAAAAATCATATCCCAGACAGAAAGCTATTTTTAATAGCTACAATCCTACAAATCAATGAAAGTCAACAAATGGCCAAATTGTATGAATAGAAGGTTCATAGCAAAGATCAACATTTCTTAAACACTTGAAAAGATGCTCACACTCATTCACACTTAAAAATTAATTAAATTATACTTAACCAAGTGGCAAGAATCAAACAGCTATGGGAAAGGGTAGAGAAGCCAGTGCTCTCATTTGGACTTGTAAACTGACTTACCTTCTATGAAGAGTAACGTGACAATAGCTATAAAAATGACATGTGCATGTTCTCTGACTCAGCAATTCCACTTTTAGGAATTTATCCTACAGATAGTTTCAACATATTATACAAAGATATTTACTGTAGAATTGCTTGTAAAGAAAAATTAGAAAAGAATCCTACAAGTTCACAGATAGGGAAAGGGTTCAGTAAATGTCAATGATGGCAAATCCACAGAATAGAAAAAGGCATTTTTTTGTACAGTAATGACATGTTCAAAATATGTTGTGAGGTGAAAAAAAAGTGCAGAACAATGTGTATAACACACTAAAAAGGGGTAGTCATTAGAGGGTAGAAACATATTCTCTTTGACTTTCAAACTGTGTGAATGTATTACATATTTCATTTTAGAATATGTAAGGGGAACTGTCTAAAAACAGGCACATAATGCTCTTGTTTTCTAAAACTGGTCATTCCAGTAAAGCATTGATGACTACTGTCTTAGTCTATTTTCTGTTGCTATAACAGAATACCACAGACTGGGCAATTTGTAAAGAAAAGTTTATTTAGCTCACGGTTCTGGTGACTGGGAAGTCCAAGTGCATGGTGCTAGCATCTGGTGAGGGCCTTCTTGTTGTGTCATAATGTGCCAAAGGGCATCACAGGCGAGAGGGCAAGAGTGTGCTCATGTGCTACGCTCAGGTCTCTTTCCCTCTTATAAAACTACCGGTTCCACTCCCATGATAACCCATTAATGCATTAACCTTTTAATCCTTGAATGAATGAATGCAGTCATGAAGGCAGAGCCCTTGTGACCCAATCACCTCTTGAAGGCCCCATCTCTCAACACTGCCACTGTAGGCATTAAGTTTGAACATGAGTTTTGAGGAGATAAACATTCAAACCAAAGCGACTGCCATAAGCCATCAAACCACTAGACAAGAAGGCCTTCCATTTTCTAGAAGACGGGGAATAAAAATGCCAGAAGATTAAATAAAGATGGAAGAAAGGAATACCAAAAAAGACACCATCTTTCTTCTTTGTATCAAGCTGCTCAAATGCTAACAGCCCACCAGAAGGCAGGGCCTGTCAGCCAGGTCCTGATGGTGGAGACAGATTTCTCTGTCTTTTCCAAGATTCCTCACTGCCCACCAAGGACCTTGTTCTCATGGAGTATGAACTGGCCCAACTTGAAATCTCATTCATCCATCCCACCAACACTTATTGAGTCCCTAACCATGCACTCAGCACCTCCTTAACCCCGGGGCTAAAGAGTGAATAAAGACAAACACCTGCCTTTCTGGACCTTGAAAATGCAGCGGGTCATGTGTGCTGGCTCACAGGAGCTGTTCATTTCTCAGGAATTTTGTGACCTGGTTGCTAAACACAGACACTGTCAGACAATACTGAATCAAACAACGTCCCAACTCCTGCAATGACACCAAAAACTGAAAAAATAGCTAGCGCTACTGCACTCAGCAGTGCTGAAGCCAAAATGGGGTTCAGCTTAAGGACTAGGATTTATACAAGGTGAGAAATAATATAAAAGTAGATCACATATCAGATTTAATAGCAATAAATTTATTAGGGAAAGAATTAGTGGATTAGGATGCAACTATGTTTATGAAACCACTGTCAACCATAGGTCGGCCACAGCAAAACTCAACAGTCCACTCTGTAAGACTCAATTGGCTAAGTGGAATTTATAATAAAAAGGGTGCACAGTTTGTTACAATTTTTTTCTATTTTTTTTTTTTCTATGGAGTCTCACTCATTCTGTCACCCAGGCTAGAGTGTTGTGGCCATGCGATCATAGCTCACTGCAGCCTTGAACTGCTGGGCTCAAGCCTCCTGAGTAGCTGGGACTACAGGCGTAAGCCACCATGCCTGGCAATTTGTTTTTATTTGCATATTGTGTTAACTTTCTTTCTATGAGTAAAATTTATAACAAATGTATGTATCTGTATAGATGTATATGTGTATATTTATGTATGTGTGGATATATACATACACACAGATGTGTGCACACACATACAGTTGTTTCAATTCGCCACTGAATTGAACTCTGCCACCTCAGGCTTAACTTCTTTGAGCTCTGATTTCCCAATCTGTGAAAGAAGCATAGAAAAACCACTTCTCACCTACCTTCAAGGGTCAAAAAGAAACTGCAAAAGCTATAGAGTTGTTGTAAAATCCTAATTCTTCCCACCCAAAGTGGCTGATTTTTAAACACCTGCTCCCAAACAATTCTCCCCTTGTCTTTTGGCTTTCAAGCAACCGTCTTCTTGTCTTGAACCTCTTTATTATCACAGGGAGAAATGCAACCCAAGCACAAGAGCTGCTCAGAGCCGAAAACAGCTCTGCCTCCAGCTGTGCCGGTCTCTGTCAGCGCAGGGAAGGCCTTGGCTCTCCAGGGCCCCTTCGCAGCCTCCACTGCGGTTCTCCACTTCCTCCCTGAGTGCGGGGAGGCTAATTCACACCTCGCTGGGACGTTGGCAAGGTGCCAGCAGCCTGTCTTCCTGTCACCCTGCTTACACAGTGCTGCTGGAACCCTCCTTGTCTCCTCCCAGGGTGCAACTCCAAGCACGTCGTATAGAACTAATTTTAAACCATAATTAAATCCTATCCTTTTAGAACACATGATACACCTTTCCACGGGTACTTGAATCAATTAAAACTCACTGGGAAAGAAGTCAATTCTATATTAAGACTTCCTCCTTCTTTTTTGAAGCCCGATTTTCAAGCATCATTAAAAAGAGAGCAAAATTTGACACGACTGACTGACCGCTGTAAAAAGGCTCCACTCCCAGGCCCGGCGACAGATGTGCGCTGCCTTCTCTCGGAACCATGCTGGCTGCACCATGGGCAGATGGGCACCCGGGTACCTGTGACCTCTGGTCCCCCCCCCCACGTCTATAACAGAAACGGGGTCAACCACATCTTATTGCCACTAGACCCACCTCCCCACTATGCTTTCACGTTAAAAAACACACGATATTGAGAATAGGTAACATGGTAATAAGTTGCCACAGATTTGGGGGACACCCTCGGCATGCTACAGTGGAAAGGACACAGCCATTTTGCGAGAATCCCACTCTACCCCAGCTAGCAGAGAGTGCGCCTGGGACCTGCTTTGTACCCTTACAGGGCTGACACCTCCCAGGGTTATCTCAAGGAGGAAAACATGCGCACAAGCATAGCACACGTATTAAGGAACTATGCAGCAATGGCTCGGTCCACCTTTAAAAATCATGGGAACGATGGCTACGGTCCTTCATTCCAGAATTCTGTGATGATAACCAGGTGATCAGCAAACAACAGAGATTTCTGAAGTAAATTCTACTTGCAAGATGCTGGGAACAAAAGATTCATGACACCTTAAGGGGCTTGCAATCTAGGCAGGATACACACACACACACACACACACAACAGCGGGGAGTTGTAGTGCTGGATGAATGTGCCAGGGAGGAAATGCCCCAGGAGTCTACAAGAGGAGGGCACCACTTTGAGGTGGGAGGCTCCTTCCTGGGGAAAATGAAATACAGACTCGATTCACAGAGAAGTAGCGAGGAGGGCCTAGCACACCAATACTACAGGTACCGATCACCCCCACGCGCGCAGGGAAGCCGCAACGCAGCAAACCCATTATCATTCCGCTACTGTCACTAGTGGACTCCCTTTCCTGGTTGTTCTCCATCTGTCCCATCTGTCTGCCCTCCTCTGCCACCCAATCTGTTCTCTCTTCCCCTCCCTCTGCACTACCCTGGCTGGCTCCCTGCAGGTGGTTCCTGTTAGGCTTGGCTAACAGGAGGCACTGCTGGGCGGTGGGGCAGGAGGAGAGAGAGGTCATGGTATTTGTTCCCCAAAGTGGCACGTGCTGGTGACCCTCCCCTGTGGCTCCAGCGAAGCCCTGGGCATGGCGTCAGCTCCCCTTCTGTTGCCAGAGACTGCCTGCCTGACCATCCCACAACCCAGACCTGGACCATCAGGAGGGTCCGATTTCTGGCCAGCATCGTGACTGCCATGCCTTCCTTCTGCACAGTGCCCTCCAAATCCAGCCCTGTCCTCTCCCAACTGAGATGGCTCCGCACTTGCAGAGAAACCTCGATGTGGCCTAGACCGCCGCTATGGCCTGGCCCTCGAGGCCCTGCGTGGTGGACGCTACAAAGCTGGCAGCACGCAGGGGGATCTGGAATCCAGTGGCGACACAAGAGAAAAAAAGAGTAGTGATGGAGACAGAGCCCCAGCCGCCACACCAAGGAGCGTGGCAGAAGCTGGGAGCAAGTGCAGCCGGAGGGTGAACTCCAAGTAGCAAGAGCCACAGTTCATGCACACCCCTTGAGACACAGGGACGTGCCGTCTGGGCTACCTGGGCAGCTCCGCGACTGTCCTCTCCTTCGTGCTCTTCCTGGGGATTCGGCTAAGTACAGGGTGAGAGCAAGGAGAGGGGACGGGCACTTTCTGACCACTGCAGGGGAGTGGGGGAGGCTGGAGGGACCCACCCGCAGGAGCGGGCAGGACAGGTCGGCAGGATGGACCCTACGAATGGGGAGCAAACAGCAGTTACCGGCCCAGTAGCTCCTATTGGAGCCACCGTTCAAGGGTAAGAGGACTCTGATGGAAGCTGTTACTGGCCTGGCTCCCTTTGCTGGTAATTACCGAGCCACAGGGCTGGAAGGTGTCCTCAGAGGTCAGCGGCGATCCCTTCTTCAGAATCCCCACCAGGTGGGCACCCAGGGCCCACACTCGGGTGCAGCTGCTCACGGCCTCCCCCGCAGCCTGCGCTGCTGTTGCAGTTTCTAGTTCTCCCCACTGAGCCAAACTCTACCTCCCCACAGCTCCCCCACTGCCCCCCAGTTTGGCATTCTGGTTGGTGCCACCCAAATAAGGCTACCTCCATCCAGCAGACCATCCATGCGTGTTTGAGAACCATATGCTGAGAGGAAAAGAAAGAAGTGGACTTCCAAGCCAGACAGGCTCAGGTCTGAATCTCAGCTCTGCCACTTAACTCGTTCTGGCAAATTAAATTATTTAATCTCTTTGAGCCTTGGTTTATTCATCAATAAAACAGAGCAGGGGTTAGCAAATTATGGCACACAGGCTAAATCCAGCCCACTGCCTGTTTTTATTAGAACACAGCCACACTCGTTTGGACACATGTTGTCTGTGGCTGCTTTTGAGCTACAAGGACAGAGCTGAGTTGTTGCAACAGAAACCATGTGGCCCACAAAGCTTAAAATATTTATTATCTTTGCAGAAAAAGTCAGTCAACCCCTGAAATAGAGGGGCCAGTCTGAGGAATTCAATGCAGTAATATCTGCAAAAGGGTGCACCCGGCGTCCAACAGCATAGCTAAGCAAAAGACATTAGTCATGAGATACTGGGGTTCCCTGACTTTTGCCTTCTTCGGGTTCCCTCAAGTCTGTCGGCGTCTCGCCCACCAGAACCCTATCATGTCCTAGACAGAGGGACCCCAGAGAAAACAGAGGGACCAGAACCTCCCTGATGTGGATGTTTGATTTCTATGGTATCGATGGAAGCTGTATTTTCTTTTTAATGCGGTCACAAGTCTATTGGCTCCTGGGACGTTTGTAAATTACCAAATGGACATTGTCATGCCAGGTCTCTCTGCTGCAAGCTTGGGGCACTGGTTTTTTTCCCTCCAACCTAATTGTCTGGCTTCATCTTTATCTCTAATAAATGTAATCGTGTTAGGTTTGGTTCATCCTAACAAGTAATGTAAACCTCCTATGCATTCATTCACATCACCATTCAAGTGTTCACTGAAACCTATTTGGGGCCAGGTCACATGCTCAATGTGACAGCAAAAAACAAGTCATAGATGTAGATCCCGAGAGCTTCCAGCCAGTGTTAAGGAAGAGAATGACACTTTAAAGGAATTATACAAATAGATGTGTAATTAGCATGGTGATAAGCATGGAGAAGGAAAAGGGATTCAAGGTGGTCTCTGTCACACCCAGGCCAGGGTCATCTGCATGTCTGACAAGCAGGTCCTCCAGGTCTCACTGTCAGTCCCAGCCCAGACCTCTGGGACAGAGCAGACCATGTGCTCCAGGGACAGTCCACACAAGTCAGAGTGAAACAGCAACTGCCCTAGACCCTACGTTCACACCATACGGCAGCCTGTCCTCCTCTCTCCACAGTTTTGGACACCCAAGATTGATACCTTCTGTAAGCTCCTTCCACAGGAAGCTCAGGGGCATTTTCTTTGCCCACTGGGTACAGGCTGCTCCTTGCCTACACCGGATCCAGCCCCCAAACCCGTCAGGCAAGACTTTTCCAGTCTGATCCCATAGCCCGGTGGCTTTCAATGGAGGAAGGGGGATTCTGGCCCCCAGCAGATATTTAACAATGTCTGGAGACAGTTTGGTTGTCACAACTGGGGGAGACGGGCTGTTGCTGGCACTCGAGTGGTTAGAGGCCACAGATGCTACTAAACATCCCACAATGCACAGGAGAGCCCCGCAACAGAGAATTATCCAGACCAAGCTGTCACTAATGCCAAGGTGGAGCACCCCGGCTCAGAGGAAGCAAGGAAGGAAACATGCACTGAACACATCATGTGAGCCAGCACAGTGCTAGAAATTTTAAACGTTTTTAAATCTCCCTTCCAAGATAGTGACAAACAGTTCACAAAATGAACTGCACCACCAATTTCCAGACACAGCTTAGTAGTTTGGGAGTCTAGCTCTTGCCCTCACCACTTTAAACATACTATGCAAGACTGAGCATCTTTCTGAACCTCAGTTTTTTCATCTGTGAAATGTGAATTACAATACCTACCTCCAGCTGCCGGTCTAGAGTAGGCTCCTAGCAAATCTTAATTTCCTTGTCTCCTTCCTTCATGTCCAATACACATACACACCCACTCCTGTGTCCACCTGCTCACATTTTTATGTCCCTCCCCCTAAGAATCTTAATGAATGAATCCTCCAAGGTGGAATGATCACTCCTTGCCTGAACTCCATGCCTATGTGACTTCTTATTCAGGCTGTCTATCATTGTAGTTGCAAAAAGTCTGTCTACTTGATGAGAAGCATGTTGAGATAAAGGGCCCTGCCAACACCCCAGCAAGGGCCATGCCATCGAGACATTCAATCAACCAATGATGCCTGAATAAATGATGGGCGAATATTATGGTTCCAATGATAGTTTTGTTTAACAGCCTATTTCTGTTGCCTGTTTATTAATTTAGTATTTTCACTCCTTGGTATTTTACCTGAACTCAACGGTATAGGCCCAATTTCCAGGCATTTTCCTTTTCAAATTTGTCAGAGTTTAATGTTAATTTTATAGTCTAGAGATACCCATCCATGAGCCCAAAGAATAAAGAAGGATCCTTTCAAAGCTCCTGTTCAGCAGCCATGTTTCTAGAACAAACCAGACCCCACTGCAGGGGAACGAGGACGGGCACTCAGACGTGTAAGTGGGCATTTACCACAGCAGCTGCCAGGCCTCGCCGTTAAGTAAACCCTAACAATTCAGCCTTTCAGCCACCAACCTAATAGGCTTTTCTTGGCACGGGCAATTCTGGCTTGGCAAAGCACTCATTTTCACATCTTAAATTAGTATGTGTCAGAAATGAATGGAGCCTCAGGATCTGCTGTACGTCTTCGTTTTGCAGCAAGCTTGTCCTGGTCAGGAACTCAGGTGCCCACACTCAGCTCAGAATTCTTTCTCCATGAAGATCCATAACAAAAATCAATTATTTGTTTCCCTGATCCAATTCCCCGTGTCTTGTGTGGCCGCTTAAGATGGTTTTTAATTTAAAAAGCAAGCTAGAAAAATGAAATCTACCTTTCAGGAACTGAAGCACACCGTACTGAAACATGAATGTATGTGCTGACATAGGCCCAGGTTCCCAATAATGCCAGGATGACAATCACTCAAAGCATTTCTGAGCAGCTTCCTAACGAGCAGCTAACTCCTTCTGGCTGCGGTGCAGCTGTTAGTCTTTGCTCCCGTGAACGCAGCTCTTCCCGTCTTGACAGAGCCTCCCCGACATGAGGCTCCTCCTGCCTCTACTCAAGGTGTCCAGGAGGACTCGCAAAGGGGATCCCTTTTAGCTCTGCCTCCAGCAAGCAGCCCACTTTCAAATGCACAGCGTGACTCGTGGCTAATATGTTTCTCGGGAACCCTGAGAATCACCTTAACAGCACAGGATCAGGCGGCTTCACGGAGGGGCCCAGCATGCAAACTGGGTTCCGCCAGGAAGGGGCAGGTACACCCAGAAAGATGGAGCAAATGTGGTAGCATGAGCCCAGCCGGCAGGCTGAGCCGAAGAGGGAGAGAGAGGAAGAGGAAAAGGGGAAGAGAGGGAGGAAAATGAAACTGAGGAGAAGTGAGGCCTCACCCCTACATTGCCCTCGGGAGGCCAGGCAGGAACCTGGTTAGGTAACGAAGAATGAACGGAGAAGAGGCTGGAGCCAGGAACACCAAGGCGGAAGCATGTTACACAGCCTCTCTGCCCTCCCCACTCTCCTCTCGCTCCGTCTTATTAAACAGCCACCACCCCTCGAGCACTTACCGTGTGCTCCGTACTGTGCCAAGGACGTCAGACATACCACATAGACCCCCACGACACCCTTATGAAGTAGGTCTGATGATTAAACCCATTGTACAGCTAAGAGAAACTGACTCTCACCGAAGTCAAATGACTCTCCCAAGATAACAGCTACAGTGTTGTGGAGACAAGAGAATCAGGTCCAAAACCCTGAACCACTATTCTAACTTCTAGATATGTTCTTCTGTAGGTCAAATAAACAAGGCCTACTGTGTGCTCAGCTTAATCCTAACCAAGATAAGAGACATAAAAAGCCACGCTCTCTACACTCAGAAAACTCGTAATCCACAGAGGGCGCCAAGAATCCCAAGCACAAGTGGGTCATAAGAGAATTCAAAGTGGCCAGGTATCGAATCCAAATTGTTAGGGGACACAGGTTATCAGGGTACCCACGGACATGCTCTGGAGAGGCTGCAGGTTGGAAGTGGCCAGGTCATTTCGTATTTTGTATTTGCTTCTTATTCTCCAGGTTTCTCTCTAATGCAGGTAATATTTTTAAATTATCATCTGCATTCAAGAGAATGTTATTTCTAAAAATGAGGCCTACAAAAGAATGATCTTTATTAATTATTAATGTTCTTAAAACAGGATCTACTCATTCAATGCCTGCATCACATTTAACAAAACCAGGAGACTTCAGGCTTCCCCACGGCCAGCAGGCTCACGTTACCCTGTCCACCGCTCTATATGCCAAGCATTCTTATCTCTCTGAGCCAAAGGAGGGTCGGGGAGGAAGGCACAGATTGATAAAATTTCATCCTGGAAAATATTCCACTTGTGCTAATTCACTTCCTCTCCCAAACAATTGAATCAGATGCCTGCGGCTCCACGTGACGGAATATGTGATGGAGCTTGGAGTAAACCCTTACGATTCCAAATGGGAGGGCTGCAAAGACCTTCCATCTAGTCCAACTGCAGTGACGCTAGTGACAAAAGTGGCTTCGGTCGGCCGGGCCTGGCCATGGGCCGGGTTGCCGCTGCATTCGTGTGCGACAGGAGCAGAACCAAATGCTGCCTCGAGGAAGGAAATGAAACCAGGGAAACCGTGATTATCTGAAGCCAGAGGAGCTCCTGAGAACGAACTCAATGGAAGGTTCTGGCGTTACTAACAGCAGTTCACACGCTGATTGTAGAGACCCTGAGTGGCAAAGCCGACATTTAGAAAGACAGCTTTCTATATTCCCATTCCGAGTGTACAGCAGAATCTCCTGGCGGGCTCTGCTCTCAATTATACTGATTTATAGACCCATAAAATATTATTTTTAAGGCGGCATATAACCTTTTAGTGCTTTTTGCCTTGCCAAATTCCTAAGGACAGCTTTTCTGGGTATCCTGTGCAATTCAGCTTCTCCAACATCAGCAGTTACCTGCTGAAAGTCTGTTCTCCACAGGATACATATACCTGGTGCGCCTATAGCTGTGCTTCTGTAAAGCCAAACAGCTTGTAACTCCCAGCCTATTAAATATTATACTCAAAAGGTTACAGCCTTTTATCACTTTTCCAGAGACATGCATTTCCCATAAACCACAGATGGCAAAAAAAAAAAAAAAAAAAAATCAGACTTCGCACAGAGGAGGCAAAAGTATTTAGAAAATCTTCTCAAAGGAGGTGGGAAAGATCGGAACTGAATCAACACTAAACAGTGACCTCTTCTCCCCATTTGTCCCATCATACTCCCCTGCCACCTCTTTTCTCACATCACCTAAGTGGTACCTAGCCCTCCCCCAGATGCAGCCTGGTCTCAGAAAGATGGATGAGGCACTAGGCAGACACAGTGACAGGCAGCTCAGAGGAAAATCCAATCCTTTCACGACGGGACAAAAAAAAGGCGGTGATGGCTCTCTCCACATTTTGTTTTCAACTGGAAAATTTTACACTGTGGTCTAGGTGTAAGGGATTGGAAGTAAGGTCTTAAAAGTTCTGACAATCTTTTTAAATTAAAAAGGAAAAGTTTACCTGGTTTCAAAAGTAGAAAGCCATGAACCGTAGACAGAACTATTCAACAATGGAAATTAATTCATTCTCGTAGGTGAAAACTTATAATATCAACTGTAGTTAAAATATTTACAAGCCAGCCCCATTCATCACACATATCTAAATAAGAGTAATCAGGCAGTTTTGACAGAAAATAAAATGTGTCCCAAAAGAAAGTCCATACTCAGAGCCAAATTTCCTAGCCAAAAACCATCAGGCTTATGAATATAAGCACCATCAGTGTAAACTTTTCGCACACCAGAGACTAGCAGTTTACAAGCATTCATTTGCTCAAACATTATATTCTTCGTCCAAAGTTGAATGTGTTTAAAAGGAAAAAAAGATCAACAGCATTCTCTCAACCTCCTTCCCCTCCAGACATCTCTGATATATATTCAGAAATGTCACAGGCAGGACAAAAGAAAAAAGCCCTATGATCATTTCTCAGAAATAAGCAGCACTACACTTAAGTGATCACAATGTGATCTGTAAGCCACACCAGCTCTCTACGTCACCCAAACAAGACCAAAGAGATAAACATGCGTCACTATGGATCACACTTGTCAGGTATCTCCAGAGATTAGTTACTATCATGTGGCCGTTTTGCTTTGTTTTGGACAGGGATTAAAAATAAGATACAAACTATTTTAGGTTTTAGACTTTTTCTCAGTAATAATACATCTAGCACATTAAATCTAGAAACCACACTTTTTATTTTACCTAAGAAAGATTTACTAGTTAGAGAAAGTTAGTCTAAACCCATTTTAGTTAGATGATATAGAAAATCCAAATGCCAGCTTTTTTTTTTATTCTACCATCTCCAAACTGCACATTTGAAACAATTCATTTAGAATGTTAACAAAGTCATACATTGGATTTATTATCAATAATGGTACTGCCATATAAGCTCCTTCGAGGCCAAGGGATGATGCATTCTGTTTTGATAACTTACTGCAACAAACCAGAGTAAAACAATTAAATATTACCTTCCACATAAAGTCCCAAACAATCACACACCAACTCTTAGCTATAGCTGGACCAGTGCCTCTTAATGAAAACAGAAACTATGGTCATTTAAGGGGTAGGCCCACAGGGCAAAGACCATACTCTTACATATAACATTATTCCAAAGTTAAATAATAATGAAAGTGTTTGGTGAGTTTTGTAAAAAGCTTAACTATTAACTTTGGGACTTGGTTAAAACTGTGCCACAGATTATCACCATTCATAACTGCAAAGTACAAGCAACTTGGAAAAGGAAAGTGGGTCCCAGCGTGTGGCTATGACTGTGAGAGTTCTAAGCTCAGAGGGCAGGCCCTGTCACCTTTGGCTGGGCTTCAAATGAAAACTTTTCATGAAGTGGTTACTATTTATTCCTAACCATCCTCTCCAATGCAGATGCTAAAATGGACTGGCATCGAATCCCACATTACCTCGCTTAAATACCAACTTCATTTGGCTTTCAAAAAAAGAACATTGCCAAATCATAGGTAGTGTAGATAACGGAAAAGGGCTGGCCCAGGGTTCTGGACCCATCTCTTGCCAACTACTAACCCACTGCTTTGAGAACACTACTTGACCTGTCTAAACACCAAGTGGATAAAATGACAAGAGAAGACACACTGGTCACTGAGGCTTCTTCCAGCTCTAAGTCCCTGAAGTCTCTGGGCTGCCCTTCACTGAAGGAAGCCATTCCCCCTCCTATCCACAGATCGCTTCCTTTATCTCATGATCAGAAACAACTTTCTGCTACTATTATGTTTCATTTCATTTTTACAAGATAGTTAGTTAGGTTAGGTACACACAGCAGTTGGCTGGAATTACGGAAGAAAGGTCCTAACACATTGCCCTGCTGAGTCAGGCCATATAACCTTGACCTTGTTGCTCCCACAGCTTAGAACCTGTCCCCCCACACGCTCTCCACACCATCTCAGCAGGTAACCCACAGCAAGAACTTGTGCCTCTCCACCCACCCACTCTCCCCCTGCCCACCTGGAAGGCACTGGATTGTGCCTTCGAGGAGTTACAACTTTGCTGGAAGAAAAAAGGACAAACTGAAAGAGACAGTGTTGCCTCTTCTGATAGAACACCTGTATATAGCTACAGTGGGCCCTCTGTACCCCTGGGTTCTACATCCATGGATCCAACCAACCTTGGATTGAAAATGTTCAGAAAAAAAAAACTGCATCTCTACTGAACATGTAAAGACCTTTTTCTTATCATTGTTTCTAAAAATATAGTATGACAACTATTTACATAGGTACTTACAAGGCATTAAGTATTATAAGTAATCTAGAGATGATTTAAAGAGAGGATATGCATAGGTTATATGCAAATACTACCCCATTATATATAAGTGACTAGAGCATCCATGGATTTTGGTGTCCTCAGAGGTCCTGGAGCCAATCCCCCAGAGACACCAGGGGACGACTGTACCAGAATGAATTTGAACACCCACCTGTAGGTTTACTGTGTGTTTCTCAGGGCTCTGCAGGGGCATGCCAATGTTATGGCACCTTTAGGTTCCTAAATGGCCAGAGGAGACACAAGCATAGGATACAAGGGCATGGGGGACCAAGAAGTCAGTTTCCCCATCAATAAGCACCTTTACCCTCTCTGTCCCTGGCCCCCTTGAGCCTAAATGATGCCTGCTGGGTAGTCCAGCGGCACACTCCCAGCAACACCAGCAAGCACACATTCAACCAAACTGCCACCCGCCAACAGCATCCTGCCCTCCCTTCACATCTGGGAAGACTATTACTAGACCTTCCTAAATTGCACAGGTTTTTAACATCACTAACTGTTGCTTCTAATATATGTTCTTTGAACTTTATCTCTCTTAAAACTTTACAGCCTTTCCTATCAGAGGAAACATCTGATGGCATTTTAAGTTAAACTGCAAAGAGAAAAAAAATCACACTCAACACAGTCCTACAAGGATGTAGGAACCCACTAGTGGCCTGCGGTTCCCATTTCCAAAGAGAAAACACACCAGAATGTCCCCTTTTCCTAGCCACACAAGATTGTCACTATTCTTAGGACAAACTCTTGACTGTCCACAGGAAACGAGCTGAAAGATACACTTGGACAGTCAAGGCTTGTGACAACTTCCTACTTCAATTAAAATGCCTATGGATTTTGTTAAAAGGGGAGTATTTTAAGTATGAATTACTAGCTTCCAACAATCATCCACAACAGTGCAAAATATTTAATGCTCCACTTCACTTGTTTTGTTTAAAGCTGATCTTGTGCTCGGAAAGTTAGGCTGCTGTGCTCATTACTGTTCGGCCACAGAGAATGCAAAATCAAAACCATTTTTTATTCTGATGAGCTGCGGCCATTATATCCTATGTGTTCATCTCCATCATAGCCATCATCTGTTGAGGGTCTGATATATATATATATATATATATTTTTTTTAGGGACTTCAGATATATTGATCCATTCAGTCAATCAGCATGCATTTACTGAGCACCTACTAAGTGCCATGCATCTAATTAGGCAAATGCAAGGTCGTGGCCCCATAGGGAAAGCAGATAATCAAATAAGCAATTACTATGCAATGTGGTAATGGTGTGACGGGGAAAAAGATTATTAAAAATAATGTATTGGGCAGTGATTATATGTCAGATCTTTAGAGCCATTGTCTCTAATTCTCACAACACCCTACAAGAGTAGGTGTCTCCCCGCTTTCCAAAGGAGTGTACTGAGATTATCCACAGTGCATACTGCCTCTCTAAAAACACCATCATCTGCATCATCGCTGCATCTGAAATCCCCATTCTGGCCTCAATATCCCAACTGCCAGCCTGCATTATTAGCTCATTCCGGCACCGATCCCGACACTGACGCCCATACTGATGTGCCGGTATTCTATAATACGACACATTGCACACTTTCGGGAGAAAGGGCCACAACAACACTGAACCACAGGGCACGCCCTGAAGGAACTTACAAGCTAGCCACAAGGAGCAATACAACACTAATAATAATACAAAACAGCATGGAACATGTCACTGCGCAGTCTGCAGTCACGGACAGTGTGTCCCAGACAAGGCATGAGGCTCCTCAGAGGGAGAAATCATTGTGGAAGGATTTATTAAGGAAGTGGGACTTGGGTCTTAAGATCATGTAAGGTCAGATAGTGGAACAAGAACGAAGGCTAGTCCCTCAGGAAAGCAATCTACAGAGAGGTGCCCAGGAGGCTCGAAGGTTAGGCTGGACGACGGCCAAGGGTGTAACAGGAGCCTGGCGGTGGGGCAAGCCAGCCTGCAGCTGCCCACGGTGCCAGCTGATAAGAGACGCTAGGGCATCCTGGGGCACCGAAACAACCCAGTGTAACAGCAGGCAGAGAGAACTGCATTTATGAGACCTCCTCTCAGAGACTCCTACGTCAGATAGAGGAGTTCTTTGTTCAGCCTCCTGGGACAGAGGGTGAGACCCTAAAGGGCCTCCTGGAGCCAAAGTCAAAGGTCAACAAATAGTCTCCTAAAGTCTTCCCTTTACTGAAGGGACTTGTTTCTGCTTGGAGGGTGTGCCAGCTCAAGGCCAGAGCCACATCATTTGGAACCACAGTGGAGGCTGAGTGGGTCAGCCACAGGTATCCCATGACCCTTTTCCCACAGGGCTTCCCCTCCCAACGCTGGGAACGGATCCTTGAAGAAGACTGCATTGCAGGCCAAGTGATTAGCCTATCTGGAATACCCACGTCTTAGCCAGTCCTACAGATAATACCCATATTTGTTTAACTCTTTACTGTACATAAAATACTTTTATAAGTTAGATTACTTGATTTTCACTACAGCCATGAAATAAGCACTAGGCCTAAATTTTATAGATGAAGGTCTGGAGAGTGGGAGTGGGTACATGGCCTGTTCCGTGTTGGAAAGTTCACAGGCTGCACAGCGGGTTTGGCATCAGGGTATCTGTCCAGTGGCCCATCTGACCTGCCACTGCTGCAACTATCATAATACTTCATAAGCTTCCTGGCAGGTGACAGAGAATTTTTACAGAAGTCTTGGGCCGTATACACAGACAGACGTACACATATACATACATTCTTACATACGTTCTCAGTTTTCCTAAAAGCAAAATATTAGTATAATATATAGTATAATATACTATATTATACTTCTTTTTTTTTTTTTTTTTTTTGAGACAGAGTCTCACTTTATTGCCCAGGCTAGAGTGAGTGCTGTGGCGTCAGCCTAGCTCACAGCAACCTCAAACTCCTGGGCTCAAGCAATCCTGCTGCCTCAGCCTCCCAAGTAGCTGGGACTACAGGCATGTGCCACCATGCCCGGCTCATTTTTTCTATATATATTAGTTGGCCAATTAATTTCTTTCTATTTATAGTAGAGATGGGGTCTCGCTCTTGCTCAGGCTGGTCTCGAACTCCTGAGC
>VSMD01079162.1:0-27676 GCA_008750895.1 Mirza zaza | reverse complement strand
GAGCTAGGGATGTACACCACCCTCTAGAAGGCAAGATTGCTGACATGATAACAGGGGAGAAGAGTTCACTATATAGCTGATATTTATTGAGCTATGTCCCAGGCGCTTTGCTAAATATTTAATGTGCATGATCATTTACCCTAATCCTTTCTAAAATCCTAATAATAGATAGATACTATAATTATCCCCATTTTGTAGTTGAAGAAACTGAACTAGAGAGATGTACCTTGCTTAAGAGTCACACAGCCAGTAAGTGAAAGCTACTGGAGCCAGTTATTTTAAGCCAGTATATGAAACTGTCCCACTTCACCTGATCATAAGACTTATCTGAGGTGCTTGATAAAACCAGATATTCCAAATCCCTCCCCCACAGCTTCTAGGAAATAGATTCTGGGGTAGGGACTGAGAATAAAAATTTTTACAAGCACCCAAAGTAAGTCTTATGATCAACCCTGTTTGAGAGAGAAATAGTGCCCTAATACCATGAGGCCTCCCAGGAAACCGGGGTCGTGTATCCAAAAGCCTAGCAGATGCAAGTGCTATCCAAAAGCCTAGCTAGATGGCAAGTGGAAGGCACAGAGTATCCACCCTCCACCAGGGCTGGGAGCCTAGATCTCCCATAGCAGCATAACTTCATGAAGCTGTAGCCATCTGTTTGCCTACCAGCCACACTCACCATCCTCCCATGATCTCCTGTGAGAAAGCTCTCCTTGGCTTAAAATGGGTCCTCTTGATAAACCACAGTTCAGAGAACCAAACTTTCCCATTCTCCTTAAAATTCTTACACAGAGTAAAAACAACAAGAAAAATAGAACCATGTGTAATTTCTAGGAAGGAATCCCTTCTGACCCAAAAGAATAAAAAAGGAATATGAAATAGAACAGAGAAGAACTTACAATATCTAACTTTAAGATAACTAGAATTGGTTAATACTTAGAACCCCTGTTATTTCTCATCTTTGGTGTCTTTGTTAACTGAACACTTGAATAGATGCATAGTTTTTTTCTTTTTGAATGAATAATGAATATATTGTAATAAGCAGTCTACCTTCTTGGTACAAGAACTCTAAAAAGATAACACATTTAATTAAATGTACCAGAACTTTAACGAGCTGCTAAGGCATCAACACACTCTTCAAAGCATCCATGGAGAAACTACCAATTACACATCCAAATAAACATACCCATAGCAGATTAGAGCTTATTAATGTTCTCACTTTAATCAATTTGACAAACACTTACTGAGCCCCCTACTATGTGTCAGGCACTAGGACCATGTTTTATGGGGAATACGAAAATAAATACAATAGCCTCTATCTTAAAGAAACTTAAAACCTAATACATGAGATAAAATATGTACACAAATGATGCTAGTACAAGCTCTAAAGATCATGAGAGAGTATAAATAAGTATTCAGGGAGTTCATATTGCTTCTAGACTCTGAAAATTTCTTAGGGAAGAGATGATATCTGTGATAATATTGAGAGGACAGGCAGGATTTGATAAAGACAGCTTATAAAATTCTCATTTTGAGCCTGTATGTTCTTATCTATAAAATAGGGATAAAAATAATTCTCACTCACTGTCTACTCTACAGTAATGTTTACAGGGTCAATCTAACTTCATGAATAGTTTACCAGCAGTAATAGTTACCTCTCAAGAAATGTATATGCTTGCTGATACCCATTATTAACTCATTTTTAATGTTTCCAGTGTCACCTTTCGAAGGACTTCAGAGTGGTAAAGCATAAGCCTCTTGGTGGAAACGTTATCTTTTGCAAAGCCCACAAAAGCATACCGTAAGTATCAATGTATTGTGTACCTGTGTATGAATCTCTGGTTATTTGTATATTGGTTATACTATGTGTTGAGGAGAACCAGGTAAGTAAGCTCTTTTCTCTGAGCATAGGATAAAGAACACATTATCCTCTTGACTTGTTCAACAAAACACCTCTCACATCTGTCTCACCTTTTCTAGTCCTCCTTCTGGGCTGCCCATGAAAGTGGTTCCATTAGTCCCTGTATCTTTGGAGAAGACTCTGAGACAGAAAGCTGAAAACCACACAGGATGTGCTTTAGTGGGACCCTGTCAGCCTGAGTCTGAACTTGGATCAACTGTCTGCCACAGCCACAGCCACAGCCACAGCGGTAATCAGGGGTAGGCTGATAGGACACAAACACAGGGCACCAGAGGCTTCTTTTATACCAAATGAATTTAACCTGAAAAATTTTTTAATTTCTACGGCCACCCAGATATTGAATTCTTTGGATTATAACTCGTTGATAATATTCTAAAAAACTATTAAATAATCATAATAAATATCTTTGTCATAATAATATATCCTCAATAATATAGATACTAATCATAATAATATATGCTAAATAATCACAACTCTTTGGATCATAACTCTTTGGCAATATCCTAAATAATTCTCCTGGAGGGCTAATACTGACTCCTTCCCATTTAAAAAGTGTAACTAATATATCCTACACCAAGATAGCTCAGTCCTAAAGTTACCAGTTTGGGTATGTCAAGTTTATTAGATTTTATGATAAATGCCTGAGGACACCATTAAAAGATGATGACTAACATATATATATATATATATATACACACACATACATACACACACACATATATAAATGTATATATTTATATATAAACTATATAATTTATATATATAGTTCCTATATATGTAGGAAGTAAAAAATAAATTAATATGGCACTGAAAATTTCAATTACACTGAGTTTTTTTCATAACTATAGACTGAGTTGAGTTATAGTAGTATAGTAAGTAATAAAGAGGATGAGCCTCATAATCAGACAGACCCATTAACTGAGAGTATGATTTTAAGCCAATGTATCTGTTAGCTATTGCTGTAATAATGTTGTGTAACAAATAACTCCAAAATTTCAAAGGCTTATGGCAAGGATATATTTCTCATTCACCAAGTATTTGGGCAGATTGTAGTTCTTCTGGGTTCACTTTGAGTTGGCTGGGGTTGGTTTCAGGCTTTGAATAAAGTTTAGATCTACTCAATTTTTCTTCATATTCTCTTAAGATTGTAGCAATACAATTCTTTAAATGGTGAAGAGCAGAAGCACAAAAAAGAAAACAATTCACACAAAAACATTTAATCCATGGTTTACATCATTTCTTCTCATATACTCTTGGTCAAATTAAGTTGCATGACCAATCTCAACATCAATGGGATGAGGAAATATACGCTGCCCCTCTTGAAAAACCACATAGCAAAGGGAAGCAGTGAAGGATTGGGAATGAAAATCCAATCTACTTGATCTATAAAGTGGGTACAGTGATATTTATTTTTGCATGTGTTGTGAAGATTAAATTAGAAAATGCAGTAAAATGGATATTACAGTTGTGGCACATAGTAACTGATCATCAAAATTGATTTTCTCTATCTTACCCCCTTCCCTAACCATTAAGAGAAAGGTAGAAGGAAGCAACGCTTAATTAGCTCTGTCTACATAACACCAAATTATTCCTTTAATTAATTAGATAAATAATCATATTAGGCAAAGTGAAGAAAAAACACTTTTACTAACTGAACTTTTTCATTTTTGAATATCTTAATGTTTACTTGCTATCACATTTTCCTCTATCTAACTGCAAAACAGCCATCAAAATCAGGAAAATAACATTAGTATACTGTGGTCATCTAATTCTCAGACCCCATTCAATTTTTCCCAATTGTCCCAAGGATCCAGTTCAAACTCATGCAGTGCACTTAGTTCCTTCAATCTAGAACATTTTCTCAGTCTTTCATTGGCTTTCATAGCTATATTAGCTTTCTATACTTCTTATAATAAATTGCCACAAATTTAGCAGCTTAAAGCAATACATATTTATAATCTTAAAGTTTCTGTGGATCGAGGCATGGCTTAACAGAGTTTTATTCTTCAAAGTCTGACCAGGTTGAAATCCCAGTGTTAGCCAGGGCTGTGGTTTCACCAGAGCTTTGACTGGAGAAAGATCTGCTTCCAAGCTCCCTCAGGTTATTGGCAGACTTCATTTGTTGCTTCAGGACTGAGGCTTTAGTTTCTTTCTAGAAGCCACTCTCAGCTCCCAGAGCCTGTCCACAGTTCCTTGTCATTTGGGCTTCTCCAACATAGCCACTTACTTCATGGCAGCATACTTCTTCTAGGACATAAAGAGCTGCCTCTCTAGCACCTCTGCTCGTAAGATGGGAGTGACATTCCATCACTTGTGCCACATCCTACTGGTCAAAAGCAACTCACAGGTCCTGCCCACACTGAAGGGTAGGAGATTACACAAAGGCATGAACATCAAAGGGCAGGGATCATTGGATTCTGCCTACTACAGTGATCTCGACACTTTTGAAAATTACTTTGCAGAATTTTCCTTAATTTAGGTTTTTGTAAAATGTTCCTCAACTGGGATTTGTCCAATGTTTCCTCATGATTGTTCATGATCAGGTAAAGAATCTTTTTCAGAAATGCCATAAAAACATGTCAAATCCTTCACATTGCATGGTGGCTCACAATTTCAATTTGTCCCATTATTGATGTTCATATTTATTATTTGAATTAAGTGATACCTTCCAGGGTTTCACTACTGTAAAGTTACTCTTTTCCCTTATATAATTAATAAATGCTTTGTGGAGAAATTGTTTAAAATTATGTTAACAACTCATGCCTCATCACACATTCAATCCATCAGTTTATTTAGTATGCATTCATGGTTTACTATTTAATTCAAAAGTTTATAATCAATTTCTAAAATTATTTATTTTGTTGCTTAAATTGTCCCTTCAATTTGGTTTGTGTGTTCTTTAACGTATTTCCATCATTCTTTAAGCAGTTTCTACTTTCTGGCACAGTAAGATATCCAGGTGATTGATGGGGAGATAGTTCTTTAAAGAATGGTTATTTTAAAGGCTCTAGGACCAAATTATTCAAAATATCCCCTTAACTAGGCATCAACATAGAAATCTCTATGAGAATAATCTTAGGCCATGAGCTCATGAAATCACTCCTCTAAAAATGCTGGTGACATGCCTAGTGTCTTGTACTTTCCTTGCCCCATGCTGAAATTAGTTATTACTCCAAGGAGCCCTTTACTGTTGTTCTTTGTGTGAATTCAGATTGTCTGGGGTTGCTTGCTCTCAGCCTGAAGAACTTCCTTTAGTAATTCTTATAAGGTGGGTTGTTTTAGTTTACCTCAGAAAGCCTATTTTGCCTTGATTTTTGAAAGGTAGATTTGCTGGATATAGGATTCTTGGTTGACAGTCAGTCTCTCTCTCTCTCTCTCTCTCTCTCTTTCTCTCTCTCCCCTCTCCTCTCTCTGTCTTTCAGTACTTTTAATATGTTATCTCGCTGCCTTTTGGCCCCCATTGTTTCTACTGAAGAGTCAGCTGATAATTTTATTGATGTTCCCTTGTAACTGACTTATTTCTTTTATCTTGCTGCTTTCAAGATTTTCTCCTTGTGTTTGAATTTTAGCATTTTTACTATTGTTTATGAATCTCCTTTTGTTTATCCTATTTGGAGTTTGTTGAGTTTCCTAGATGTGTAATCTATTGTTTTTCAATGTAAATTGAGGAAATTTTGGGCAATTATTCCTTAGCATATTTTTCTTCTCTTTTTTCTCCTCTCGTGATATTCCCATTACTTGTATGTTGGTGTACCTAATGATATTCCACATTTCTTTAAAGCTCTGTTCACTTTTCTTCTTTCTTTTTTCTCTCTGTTCTTTGGCTTGCATAATCTCTATTGATCTATATTCAAGTTCACTGATTCTTTCCTCTGCCAATTCTAGTTGAGCCCCTCTAGTGAATATTTAAATTTCGATTACTATACTTTTCAACTCCAGAATTTCCATTTGGTTCTTTTTTATAATTTCCCTTTTTTGATATTTTCTATTTGATGTGACATTGTCATCATACCTTCCTTTACTTCTTTAATCATGCTTTCCTTTTGTTCTTTGAGAATGTTTATATTAATAAATTTATAATTTATTAATTATAAATATTCTTTGAGAATATTTATAATTAATTTTAATTAATATTTATAATTTGAAATATTTTTGTTAGAGTTTCATATTTGTTCTGAGCCTAGCTGTCTTATTCCCCTTTTTCTCCAATAAACTAGCCAGCCTGCAGTCTTGCTATATCTTAGTAAGATTCACAAATCTCCTTCTAATTGCCTTTCATTGCAATCTCTACTGTTCTTTAGATCACCCTTAGGCTTAAATTTTTCCATACTCTCTTGTAAATGAAGTCAGTTGTTGGGAAAAGATTAGAATTATCTAGTTTATGACCTGACTCTCCCCTCAGGCAAATTCTTTGAGCCAGGACACTGGCTCCTTTTCTTTCCAAATTGTTCTCTTGGGCAGAGGTTCCAAAAGTGTGATCTCCAAAAGAACAGCATCAACATCACTTGAGAACTTGAGAATGAAAATTCTCAGGCCCTACCCAGAACCTAGAATCTCTGGTAGCCAGGCCCAGCAATGTGTGTTTAAGTAAATCATCCATTTTATTCTGTTACATGCTAAACCTGAGGACCACTACACTAATGCCTACCAATTCTGAGCTAATTTTTTTAAAAATAAGGTGAGATTGGTATAAAGAAGTACAGTGCTCTTTTCTAGGGCATAACTATAGGAAAAGGAAGAGAGAGTTATCATTCTGAGCCTCTATTAATAATATGAAACACCATCTGCAAATTTTAGAAAATGAACTCCATGAGACATAGGCTTTCAAACATATATATATATATATACATATGTACATCTAAAAATTAAATATTATTCTTTTCCAGGCAAAATTTGAAGACTTTTACATACATAAATTCCTTGAGCCAGGAACCTCTCTCAGTGCATGCCTAGGACTTAGCCCCAGCAACAGGTACTCAGGGAAGAATGAGAAATGCTGCAGCCCTGCCCCTCTCAGGAGGAAAGCCCTCTAGCTGGGAGCCAGAGGGAGAGGGCGCCCTGTGTTCTTGGCTGGAGTGGAGTCTCTGCCTCACTGATTTAGGAGAGGAGAGGGAGGGGGTGGTCTTGGTTCAAATACCACAGACTCTCATCTTTCTTACCTACTTTTCATAGATTTCATTGAATAGATGTTTGTTCATTTGCCATTTTCCCTTAGGACCATTTCCACAAGTTTTGAATGGCTTTTTGTTTGGTTTTTGTTTTGTTTTTAAAATTTTGGTCAGTTTCACCGGAGAGTGGGTCAGCGAAACTCCTCATGCTATTATACAAGAAGTTGATCTCACTAACTAAAATTTTAACTTCTTAACTAGTTGCTTTATTTTTTGCATAGACATGGCCCATAGCCCATGCACATTTCAGAGTTTCTACATTAACCATAACTGCTCTTTTATATCATCCATAATTGCAGCTTTTCAGGGGGCCTTTGCACTGTCTCTGTTCTCTCTGCCTAGACCTCCCTTTTCTCAGATATTTACATGGCTTATTCCTTCTCCTTCACATGATTGTTCAAGAATCATCTTTTTAGGAAAGCTTTTCCTTACCACCCTATTTAGCATTGAACTCTCCACCTCCAAACTGGCACTCTTGATCTCTCTTTTGCTTTATTTTCCCCCTCCACAACATTCATAATCATCTATGATAGTACATATTTATTTATTTGGTTTTTGTCTTTCTCATTACAGTAGAATATAAACTCTATTTAGTTAGGGGCTTTTTAAATAAAAATCTCTTTTGTTCACTGCTGAATCCTTAGTACCTTTCAGTGTTCTGCACATAGTAGGCACTAAAAAAATATATTCAGTAAGACAATATTCTTGGCAACTTAAATGTATTAACTTGTCCAATGCTGACCCATGATTATTAATAGTAATAATAATTTATCAGAATAATTTATAATGCTTTCTTCTCTCCAGACATGGATACTGAGGTACAGAGAAGAAAAGTACAAACATGCCACGATAGAGGCAGGATTTGAACCTACACCACTTGGCTATTAAAATTCCTTTCATATTTCTTACTCCCAGAAACTAGTTTCTTTTCCAGAGTACTAACTCAACTATTTCCAGTTTGCATGTTAAAAGACATTGGTCAATACTAGTTATGGTTATTAAGATTCTAGAGTATTCACATTTGAATAATGGAGTCTTAAAAATCAAACCTCTTTAAATATCAGGTGAGTCTTTTTTTAAAAGTAATAATTCAGACAGTGGTTAGAAAGAATTATTTTTTGAAGAAAAGGAATTTGACCGATGCTTCTTAAATAAGCAGTGGCCTATTTGCCCTGCTCATGAGTATCCAGCAATATGCACTGAATTAAATGAGTTATAATAGCTATGAAATGTACAATTAGTGCACACTCTTAGTTTCTAGAAATTATGTTAATGTAGTTCAGTGTTGCATTAAACAATCTCAATATAAATTATCAAAAAACCCAATAATATACTGAAAAGCATCTCTTTGAATCTAAATTGGAATAGAAACTTTATAACATATTAAAACTGACATTCTCATACTTGGTGAAATAAATACAGAAACAGAACTTGCTGGGATTACTTTATATGAGAAAGTATTTGAGGTGATGGATATCCTAAATACCCTGATTTGATCATTACACATTGTATGCATGCATCAAAATAGTACATGTTCTACCTAACATAAATAAAAATGATAAGATTATACCATGAACTGAATAATAAATATTATCAAGAGATGTACAGATGGTAGAATTATGCCTGATTTTTATTTTTTTCTGTATTTTTTACATATTTAAAATAAATGTATCTTTTTAGAATTGGAAAAAAATAGTGGTTAAGTGTTAGAAAACACCAAGGAAGCTGTGTTCATGAGAAGAAGCTTTAATTGCTAAACATGTAAATAAACCTATTTATCTCTATGTTATAGATGCTTCTGTATACGTAAATACTTTAACAACTTGTAGATTTATTTTATACAAGTACAATTAAGATATGGTACTTCTGAAACTTACTATATAAAGAACTTAATGTGAATGACAACCATAGTTTCTTTTTAAAAAATTTTTATCGATAACATAATAATTATACATATATAGAGAATATTTTGATACATGCATACAATGTGTAATGATCAAATCAGGGTATTCAGGGTATCTATCACCTCAAATATTTTCTCATATAAAGACATTTGTTATAAAGTTTGAGTCTTTAATACTAGAAGAGGCAGCAGGACAGAGGTTAGGGCCTTGGGCTCTGGGACCACACAGCTCAGGTGCTAAACCCCAGCTCCATCATTCACTAGCTGTAGGGCACTGGATGAGCTACTCGTAGTCTTTGTGGGTCAGTCTCATCATCCATAAAAAGGAGGCAATTCATAACGATTGTGTTGAGGTTTAAAGGAACTGATGCATTAAGCACTCAGAAGAATGCCCTGATATGTATGTGCCAGTATGATTATTACTAAGTTGTAAGCCTCTTAAAGCTATGGGGAGCTATTTTATTGACTCCAGTTTCTTGCACATAGAAGACCATCAATAAATGGTTATTGGATGAATGATAGGATTAAGTGATCTGAGAACTAAAATAAAAATGAGAATTACATAGTCAAACAAAAACTAGAATGGTTTGTGGACTGTCATCTGTGACTGTCAACTTCTGTCAATGTTCCTCCTAAATTCCCAACTAAGAGCTCTGGGAAGAGGAAACCATTTCTAATTTTTTTACTACAAACTCTAGAGATTTTTAAGTCTATACAAATAAGAAGCAGACTTAGAATGTGTATTCTAAGTCAGGACACTGTATGAAAGGAATAGAACCCTAATTCTAACTAGCTGATGTAAAAGAAAAATAAAGGTGGGGGGAGATCTGATTGACTTATAGCCATAACACAAGAAGAGAGGGGCTGAAGTTGGCCTTTGGGATAACTAGAGTCAGGTGGGTCCCTCTACTTGCCCAGATGTTTTTTGCATGCATTCTCTCTCCTGGTCTTGTATAACACTCTTTGTTTCTTGTTCTATTTCTCTCTTGTATGTTGGCTTTATTCTTTCACACTACAGGCAGTTTCTATGTAGGGTGGGGGACATGCTGCCAGCATCCCTAAATTTACATCCTCAGATCTTCTCAAAAAGAAAGGAGGGAAATCTTACCTAACATATCCCATAAAACATTCCATGGAAGGCTTTCTTGAGCCCTGCTTAGGTATTTTGCCCATCACTTGTTCAATCATGTCTAGGAAGGAGTATCATGTACTGGGTTCTCCATTCTGGGGTTTGTTATGTTATTTGCTTCTTCATTTGGACTGAATGGATTATTTCAGTGAATTCCTTCTCTCCCATCCCCCTGTGTTCAACCTCTGATGTTACTCTTCAGGGAGCATACCTCAGGGTATGGCCATAGTCATCTTTCCACGACCACACTCAGCTGTTAAACTCCACTAATGTCTACAGAGAAGTTGTTCTCCCCAGAGCAAGTCAATAGGTAGCCCAGACAGGCTGCTGTAGAAATGCAAAGTGTCAGGCAACTATCTCATTTTGTCTACTGATTAGTATACTGATGGCTTCATCTCTGCTATCTCAGATATATTCCAGATATTGATGCTTCTGTTCTTGTGCCAGTACCAGGCTGATTTAACAATTATTGCTTTATAGTACAGCTTGAAGTCAGGAAGACTGATGCCTCCCAGTTTGTTCTTTTTACTTAAGATTGCTTTGGCTATACTATGTTGTTTTCTCTGGTTCCATACAAAGTGAAGAATTATTTTTTCTAGATCTGTAAAGAATGCCGGTGGTATTTTGATGGGGATTGCATTAATTCTGTAAGTCACCTTAGGTAATATTGACATTTTAACAATATCGATTCTACCAATCCATGAACAAGGCAGATTTTTCCATCTATTTAAATCATCTGCAATTTCATTTTTTAGTGTTTCATAGTTCTCCTTGGCCTGTATCAAGAAATCCCAAAACAACAAATGCTGGCAAGGATGTGGAGAGACAGGAACACTCTTACAGTGCTGGTGGGACTGCAAATAAGTGCAATCTTTATGGAAAAGAATTTGGAGATACCTCAAACAGCTAGAAATAGAAATTTGACCCAGCAATAGCATTGTTGGGCATCTACCCAAAAGAACATAAGACATTCTATTATAAAGACATCTGTACCGGGATGTTTATGGCAGCACAATTCACTATTGCACGGTCATGGAAACAACCCAAGTGCCCGTCAATTCATGAGTGGATAACTAAAATTTGGTATATGCTCACAATGGCATATTACTCAATTCTAAGAAATGACGGTGAGCTAGCACCGTTTATGCTATCCTGGATTAAACTTAAGCCCATTATACAAAGCAAGTTGACACAAGATCTGGAAAATGGGCTACACATCTACTTGCTATCAAATTAGTACTGACTGATTAAAACTATGGTGCTCAAATAGTGGTAGTGTTCGCCAGAGATTCAGGGGCGGGGGGGAGGAGACCCACATCCTAGGGATGTGGCAAGCATTGTGAGGGGGATTACCTCTAACTTTTTTAGGGAGAGGCAAAGATATACAATGTAACCAAAATGTTTTAAAAAAACCTGTTATTGGGAGATGGGCAGGTGGGAGGGGGGAGGAAGGGAAGGGTGTATACTTACATAATGGTGCAGTGTACACCACCTGGGGATTGGACATGCTTGAAGCTCTGGCATGGTGGGGCGGGGTAGGGGTGGCAGGGGCAATATATGTAACTCTAACAATATTTGTACCCCCATAATATGAGGAAATAAAAAGAAAAATTATTAATAAAAAAAGAAATTAGATGGATTAAATTGAAATCCAAGGATAATGGCATTTTAACTCTAAATAAATTCGCCATATTAAAGATATAATACTAGTTTAAAAATATGTACATAATATATAAATATATACCAGAGATCTTCAAATATATAATATTTAAATATATACCAGACCTATTTCCATGTAAGGTCTAAATAATGGTCCCCATACTTGATATTCACACTATGCTACCAGGCACTGCATATTTAAAGTGCAGTATATAGATTCGGTTTATGCTGAAAATCTCATGGCTGCAGAAACCACCTGTTTACTAATCAGATAATAACTGATTGATTTTCTAGTTAGACTGAAAGATCTTGTTTTAGTCACAATTTGGTATTTTAATGAAACTCTTGATTTTACTTTAAAGTCTATCAACAATTAAAATCTTACATTTAAGATGAAAAGAATAAAAAGTTTCATACTAAAGGTATTTTCCTTCTTTATAAAAAGTATCTTAAAATGTGTGGCTTTAATTAAAACTGCCTGGGTCTTTTGACCCAGCATTTCCACTACCAGAAATAAGAAAATAATCATGGGCTTAGAAAAAAATCTAGCTGTATGCATGTTCATTATAGTGTGATCTCTAATGGCAAAAATTGGAAGTTAAATGTACAATAATAGAAAATTATAAAATATGGCATAAATATAGAATATTATGTAATTACTGAAAATGATGTTGAAGAAGAATATGTAAGAAACAGATATTCTAAATATATCATAAAGTTTGTTTTAAAAGATAATTAGAAAATAGTATCCAATTATTTAATATGTACACTAAATGGAGAAAGAATAAACATGATATACACCAAAATATTAATAATGTTATCTGAGCCTTGGTAGTAAGAATATGGATTTTTTTTTTGTATTTTATGTTTCCTAAATTTTCTATGAAAAACAAATACTGCATTTATGTAAGAAAAATATTAATAAACATTATTATTCATAATTAAGGCATTAGTTATTAAAAATACTTGAACATCACTAAAAGCAAGTACTGTGAAGAAACAATTACCATTTGCAGATCACCTGTGCTCCTTTGTAATGCTTTCTCTGTGACTTTTCACATAATTTCACAATTTTGTCCTGGGCTTTATCAAAATCCATGGATATATCTGATCTAAACAAAAATTAACAGAAATCTTCAAAGGAGCAACCAGGGATATTACTTTTGTGAATAAATAGCACTCTGGAGACAGGCACTGTGTCATCCTTCTCATCTTAAGATTTCACTGCTGGGCTTAGCAGTGCTTCGTGCCTACCATCGCTCAATCATTGAATCAGTGTTGAATGAAAGTTAAACTCCTTGATGTCAGAGCTAATTGCTGACCACACCCAGGGTTTGCTATGAGATGTGTATAAATTGTAATCTGCCAAAATGAGAGTATAAAGCTGCTTCTGGGGATCAAAATTAAGGACAAACTGCCCTTGCTTAGCTAACTGTGAATTTGACTTAAAAGGAAAAACAAAAACCAAACAAGAAAAACCCAGAGTTGATCCAAGAGTGGAATGTGTACAAAGAGTTCACATTTGTTGTATCTTAGTATTTTGTAATATGATTTTTAATAGGTCCTCCACTTTGATCTCATCTGTTGTGAATCAATGTGACTACAATAGGTTGGTTAAGCTGTCACTCTCCTAAAAGAATGGAGAGCACCGAACAATCATCATGATTCTAAAGTGACATTCTTTTTGCCTAGCCCATTGTTCAGTTGTATTTCAACCGCAGACATATTTTCTAAATTAAATTTATTTTTAATATGGTAAAGAGTCCTTATCTTCAGGCATGCTTTTGCACTTTCTATCACTTCAGTAATTTGAATCACCCACACAAGTTCAAGGAAAGCACTATGAACATAACAAGTCCTTATCCAAGTCCAGGGTATTTTGTTCACCTAGTTTACTGCCTAACCATCTGCCCTTCACTTCTGGAGGACTTTCAATAAAGCAGGAGCCAAAGTAAATGCAGATACCCCACTGCTATCTATTTAACTTTCATTAAATGAGTTGGTGCAGTGCTCCGGCGCCTTCTCAAAACCAGCCCATCATCTAAGAGTATTTACATAAGACTCTTTGCATTATATTCCAACCTCTGCAGCACTAGTATTAACTACTGACATCTGCCAACTCTGACTGGTAAGTGCTTTACAGTATCAATTCATCCCAAGCAAAAAGCATTTCTGAGTGCTGCAGTGCTCTTGTTAATGCCAATAAGAAGTATCAAGGCTCATATGACACCTAGCAGAAATTAGTACCCACATTCAAAGAAAAGTCTTTGTTATTTCCCAGAGTATTATGTGGACTTTATTGAGATGACTGCATCTGACACCTGCTGTAATATAAAATGCAGCTATAATTAGCCAACTGATGCTCACTGCAGTTTAGGTCGAATCCCTTCTGTGGGAATTATGCTTTAAAATATTCAGAACTCCAAGTGGCTCTCATTACATTTAATTTTAACTTAGAATTAGGTGGTCTAGAAAAAAAATTTAGGATTGTAATAGCCCCCTGCTGAATGCCACACAGCAACATGAAAACCCATAGGGTTTTTTTCCCTTCTAAAAAAAAAAAAATGAGAACAGCAGACTACACTACAGCCTTCAATTGAAGTCTGGCTTTGCTTAATTGTACTTTTTGCACTCATCAGTCTCTCCTCTTCAGAGCAAGCTACAAAAATTGCCTGAATAGCCAAAGAAAAGTTTCCCACAGTCACTGACCACAGAAAAACACTATTGTCCTTCCTCACAGTTTGATGGACAACATTTCTATAAATGGGTAGCCAGGCTGTCAATGGTACCCTTGCTGAAAAGGCAAAAGAAGAGAACAGATTCTGCCAATATCTGACAAAGCATGTTAACACATAATCAGGCATTCACTAGTCAGGCAGCTGCCCCTGGGACCTTCATCACACAGGTGCCTTTAAGCCATTTCCTATTCACAGATAAAGGAAACAAGCAGGAGATACCTGGGAAAGGAGCAGTCTATTATGGCTTGCCAAATGTCCATCTTCTGGGCTATGTGTGCAAAAGTAGAAAGAGGAAAAAGAAAACTATAGTTTCAACTAAGAAATCATAAAACAGCAAAACACATACAAAACATTTAAATTAAGCTGTGGGTTTTTTTTCCCTTTCCTTTTGTCTGTCTTTATTTTTGGTGGGGGTGGGGGATATGAATTTTTTGTCTGCTTTTATGGCATAGCACCACTTATGTCTAATGACAGAGGCCATGTTTTTCTTGGTGGCTTACCAAATGCATTTACCCGAAGGCCCCTTTGTACACTAAGGCTGAAATAAACATGTACCTGCTCCAACTGAGTCACAAGGAGTTTCCTTTGTCACCTTCAGCCATTTTTTCTACACACACACATACACATACACACAGAGTCTCTCTCCATTTCAAGATCTGTGATCCGTTACGCCAGAGTGGTAATGGGGTGGATGATGCTCTAGTAAAGCACACATTCCGGACCATCTCTTGAGGAACCATAAAATAAATACTTCAGAAAAATTATTTCCATTTTTGAGTTCTTCATAAGTGCTCAGACTAAGAACATTATTTCCACACTGTGGACATCTACCCAGTCAGACCTCAATACTCCATTCAGCTCATAACTCCATTACCATATGTGATATAAGAAAATGCATACTGGCTTATATCTGTTCTTAGGACATTTTCAAATTAAACTTTAATGATTACTACCCTTAAAGTTGTTAAATAAGAATTTCTATTTTATTTCTTCATTTTCATTTTACTTATTACCCTATTGTCAGCTCTTCTATACTCAAACTGTGGAGCAGAGATAAGAACCAGGAATGCAGTTTTGGAAAGTGATGAAATCCTCAGGGACCTCAGATTAGCTAAAATATAGCCCTTGGGATACAATTTGAAGATCAACACACTCAAAACCACAACTTTTCATCTAAAAGACAAGGTACTACACAACTACTGGGGAATAACAAAATCAACATGGTAATCTAAACCAGTGCCAAAAGTTAAAGTATTGCTTTTTCAACTACGTTTGCACATAAGCAATAATTATCTTGTATAGCTTCTTCATCTGTAAAATAGGAGTGCAGTGCTCAACACATACAGTTTTTGGAAGTAGTCCCTGTTAAAAATTCTGCCCTTGGGGTAGGAAGAGGGAACATCTGCTAAGTGGAACAGAACTAATCAAGGATCATAAAACACTTTAGAAACATAGTGCTATATTCTCTGACTTAAACTTTTATTTTCTTCTTTATTTCTTCTTTTTATTTACCTCTTTAATAAAAGTAAAATTATGAGGTTGACTTTAGTTAATAAATAGGTTTAAATAGGTTATTTAGTTAATAAATAGGTTTAGTTAATAAATGGGTAATAAATTAGGATTAATTTTATAATCATTATAAATATAGACATTAACAACCTTTTCTTAAATTTAATTCAATCCAATAATATTTTGAAATTGCCTATATATAATCATTGACATTTCTGCTAGCATGCCTATTATGTGCTAGATACTTATATATGTCTCATTCTCATAATGACCATCTGAGACAGGTATAATTATTACCCTTATTTGATAGGTAGGAAACTAACCTTCTCTACCTCTCTGCTAAGGTGCAGAGCTTGAATTTGAACTTGGGTCTGTCTCCTAAAGACCACGCTTGTCCTATGAAACCATAATTCATGTTCTAATTGATAGAATAAAATACATTTTTATTTATTCATGACTTGAAAACACAATATGCTTTTTTATTAGGTAGCATATGTACATTTTATACTTAATGATATATGTATATGTATTTTTATCATTATAACATAAGTTAAACCAACCTCTTTTCTCCAGGTAGTATAATTATCTTTGAATAGTTAAATTAGGGTTTTGTTTTTCTTAATTATTTCAAGGGAAAGAGTTTCTATCAGTGACCAAAGTTATACTTGAAAATTTTCACTCAAAGACTACTTTAACCACTATCTCCACAACCAGATTAAAATTTCTTAAAATCCTAAAGGAATCCTATCTTCAGCTTTCTTAACATTTCTTTGTAATAAAACATAACCTCTTAGGAATTTCTTCCTTAGATATATCCTATAAAACTCCTTCAACTTAAAATAGTTTTTTATTCTGGCTTTGGTTGAATTCAGAGTTTGTCACTGTTGCCCACCAAATCTAATCTTTTCTAAAAATCTAAACTTTTTAGCTTCGTGTTCAAGTTCATAGAAAACTTTATCTGAACTGATGTGCCACTTCAGCTCTAATCTTACCCTTCGCTCCAACTGAGCAAATCTCATCTATGCTTCTTCCTTGTTCATTCCCATTTCTGGACTTGTAGTTATTGTATTTCTTACTAAAAATACCTTCTTTCTATGAATCTAAACCTAATATTTCGTGTTCATCTAATGGTATAGCTTCTCAATAAAATGTTCTTAATTTAGTCCACTTAACACTAATCTTTCACTTAATTTCATCTGTCCCTATTATTTTATTATGTGGCCTATTACCATTCACTTGATTGATATGGGCTGGTCACATCCTCCAATTTATTCATGGAACCTAGTATAATATTTTCTCCCCCAAATTATAGCCTCCTTGGGGGTAAAAGAAGGACCATGAATCTATAAACAAACAAATAGTAAAACAGTTGATCCTAATGCTTTGTATAATATTCTCTCACATGTAATTCTTGAAGAAAGTTATCATCTGTTGATATCCTTCCAGAGTTCTACAACTAGAAAAGGAAGGAATTCACACTCAAATCTGGCCAATTAAGAACGAGTTGGAAGAGTTGCTGTTTCTAATCTTTCCTAGGTGGCTATGGAAATCAGTAGTGCACTAAGTATTTTTGGCTTTTCTCCTTCTAGGCACATAAGGGGATTACCCTTCTTGACCCCATTCGAAATTAACATGGCCATGTGATTTGCTTTCATCAATTAATGTGATCAGGAGTGACAAATATCCCTTCTAGGGTGAAGCTTTAATAGTCTGTGCACTATTTGCCATTTTACTTTTTCCTTGCTGTAGTAATTGTGGAAGAATGAAGGTAGAACCCTCTTCTCAGTCAGGGTACTTAGATGAGGATAACATAGAGCAGAGTCCCCAGCTAACTTATGATGGACATGTAAGAGGAGTAAGAAACAAACTTATCTTATTTTAAATCACCAAGGTTTATTATTGCTTCATAGCCTAGCCCAGCCTAACTAATGTAATTATTGTCAAGACTGGATTCAGTATGCCAATATGTGAGAAGACTGTAAAACAGAATGACTGGCTAAATTAAAGCATCTTCAAATATGATGCAAAAGTATATTAAGATGAGGCATTTTGTTTCTTACTTGGTGAGTGAAGAACCAAGATCAATAGATCCTTCAAACATCTCACTGAGTTGTTCACAATTACGTTTCTTTCTCCTTTTTGGTATCCATTGTCCCTTTAGACTCAGAACATTATTGTGAAATTTTGAAATTTTATACCGATCATAGATTCTATTAAAATCTTAAAATATTAGTGGTGGATTTCTATAACATTTATGTATAATATTTCTGATAAAATATTAAAATATCATTTGTGTTCTCATAGGTGCAGCTGCAAAATCATACACCTATTTTTGGCTTTATTTTGGTGCTGGTGTGTTGAGGGAATAAAGATATCACAGATCTGGCTTTATATTTTAATAATCTATTTTAAAATTTTTTATTTTAGAATATTACAGGGGTATAAATGTTTGTTTACATGTATTTCCTTTGACCCACCCACGTCAGAGCTACAAGTGTGTCCATCCCCTAGACAGTGCGCACCACACCCATTAGATGTGAGTATACCCATCCTCTTCTCTCTCCTCCCACCTGCCCGACACCTGATGAATGTTACTACTATATGTGCACATAAGTGTTGATCAATTAATACCAATTTGATGGTGAGTACATGTGGTGTTTGTTTTTTCATTCTTGTGATACTTCACTTGGTAGAATGGAGTGGATTTTACCTAGTTATGACATAAATATATGTTGTATATATTTGTGTTTGTTTCAAAAAAGGAATATATATCTAAAATTTCAAATATGAAATACAAGAACCTGAGTATGCTTATTTTTTACTTTTATTCTCTTTTATATGTCAATATGCCAATAGATACCTTCCCCTATGACTATATTTTTCACCACATACAAATACTATATAGTTATGAATAATGATATGATTAAAAAGCATAATGAAAGAATGACACAACTGTTTTTTTAATTTCTCATTCTTAAGGACTCATTGCAATATTTCCTGCTCCATATTAAGTTTGAGAGCTTCTGAGAAGTATTCTTAGAATTCCAATCTTTTGGAAAGAATAATGATTCAATTAGAATTTTTTTAATCCTGATGATTACTTCATGATAATGATCCTACATGGCTAAGATGTTGCACTTATCTTTCACTTAGATACAGCATTTCATTTTAGCAAATTCCAAGAACCATTTATGACTTTATTATCGTACCTGATTTTTGCAACTTCTTTATCCAAGAACCTCTTAATTCTTAGTTGAAATGGGAAAGCTATTTGAGAGAGTACAGTGATGCCAGTACCAGCTGAAAAACAAAACAAAATGAGAAATATCAGAACCATTTGAAAGCAATCCAGAAATCCTCATTTGTAGTCTTAAGTAGTTCATCTTAGAACTGGTTCAGAAACCAGTCTTTCAGAGGTCCCTTGCAATTCTCTTGAGGATTGGAGAAATTGAATTATTAGTAACATATATGATATTAAGGCATTATCTTCTTCCCACAATAGAAGAAGGGAACTAAGATGCTATCACCATCACCATTTCTAACAATGTCTTGCTGGCTAAAAACTGAGACTAGTCCAATTTCTGGTGTCTTCACTCATTTGAATGATAAGGCATGAAAAGAAATGGCATTGAAAATTAACTGTTTATTCGAGGTATTAAACAAAAAATATTTATATTGTAAAACTTTATTTTTTCTTTTGCCATCTCCATATAAAGTACTAAATTTATCAATGACTATTCAACCAATATTTATTGAACCCTGACTACGTTAGGGAAATGAAACCCATGGCATTGCATGGAAATAGAGGCAGGTGCTACAGTTTGAATGTCCCCTCCAAAATTCAAGTTAAAATTTAATTGCTATTGTGACAGTATTAAGAGGTAGGACCTTTAAAAAGTGATTAGGCATTATTGCAAGAGTGAATTAGTTATCACGGGAGTGGGTTAGTTATCTCAGGAGTGGATTCCTGATAAAATGAATGAGTTCTGCCCCCTTCCTGCTTGCTCTTGCTCTCACACTTATTGCCCTTCTTCTTTCCACCATGGGATGAAGCAGCAAGAAAAAACTCACCAGATGCAAAGCAGATTCTAGCACCATGCCATTGGACTTCCCAGCCTCCAGAACCATGAGCAAAATAAATTCGTTTTCTTTATAAATTAACCAGTCAGTGATATTCTGTTACAACAATACAAAACAGACTAATATAGTAGGCGAGGGTATATATCATAGGAGTGGCACAAAGAATGATGACTCTCTCAAGGAAGTTTCCACTTATGGGGGCCAGAGAAAGCTTAGTCAAAAGGGTCAGTTCAAGCTGAGCCTTAAAGAAATAGGTGAGATTTCAGTTAGTAAAAATGTGAGTAATGAACCAAAGGTAAAAATGCAGGACAGAAATACAGGTAGCAAAAAAAGAGTATACTGTAGTAATTAAAGATCACTTAGGAAAAACAGAAGTATGAAAATATAAAGCAGAGTATAATGGATTAAAAAATAAAGAAATATGTAAATAAGATGTTTATAGTTAGCAGGGTATGGTAGAGTTTTAGTTATTGATGGTGGTGATGGGGTGTGTGTGTTTATGTGTTTAGGTATAGTAAAAATGTCCTCCTTTGAGAGACATGAATCAACTTCACAGAGGAAGCAGAAAGGTATGGTATGAGGAGTTGAACCTTGGAAATTAAAAAACACTTCTTCCTTTGAGAGAGAAACTATCCTACTTTACCAAGAAAGAACATCTGAGCAGGTCACAATATCTATTGTAGCTTTTCTTACTTTACCTCTCCTCCACCTAAAGCATGGCAGCCCTCTAGATCTATTTTTTCATTAATACATATTTTCATTTTTTTTGAGACAGTGTCTCATTCTGTTACCCTGGGCTAGAGTGCTGTGGCATCAGCCTAGCTCACAGCAACCTCAAACTCCTGGGCTCAAGCGATCCTTCTGCCTCAGCCTCCTGAATAGCTGGGACTACAGGCATATGCCACCATGCCTGGCTATTTTTTTCTATATATTTTTAGTTGGCCAATTAATTTGTTTCTATTTTTAGTAGAGACGGGGTCTTACTCTTGCTCAGGCTGGTTTTGAACTCCTGACCTCAAGTGATCCGCCCGCCTCGGCCTCCCAGAGTGCTAGGATTACATATTTTCATTTTAACATTTATTGAACACCTACTATATGCCAGGAATGGTTGTGGGTGTGGTGGGTAGAAAGATCAATCTGCTACATCATGATTGGCATACTGTTGCCTAGCATAATGCTGAGCATATGATTGATAATCCATAAAAGTTTGCTACTTTAATTAAGGTAAAGGGAAAATTAGAAATCACAAACCAGTTATCTGTAAATTTCTCAGTAAAGTAGGATGGTTATTATCTAGTGAGAATAGAAAGGGTAAGTAGTGAATTAGGTGTGTGAGCAGAGAGAGATCTGAAGCACCTGCTAAGGGAAGTATGCTGGAGGTCAATATTAAGATTGTCAAGCAGCAATGAGAACCCAGTCAGAGTAGGATAGATTGATTTTGTAGTAGGCCAAGGGTACACATTGTGGTATGATTTTCTCCAAGAATACTATTTTAACAAAATTCTTAGGATAAGGATCAAGGGAAGCACATAGGTAGGGTGGTGATTGAAGGTGAGAATTGGCTTGAAGAAAAGCTAGGGATTTAATAAATGCAAAGTAGAGTTTTATATTTTTCTAAATGCAAGCCCTCTCTCCCCCAAATAATTTGGTGTTACATGGTATTTCCTTTATATTGTTAATCCAGAGAAATAAATTACTGCCTTCTAAACTGTTCTATTCTACAATAGCATTTCAACATGACTCCTGAAATAGTTGTACTATTAGTAAACCTGTTTTAGAACTCATTTATTTTTATCAGAATGTCCACAGAAGTGTCTTCTTGTGATAAAAGGTTTATTCTAAACTTTCATTAAACTATACAAAAATGAAATACAAGATGTTTTAAAATAAATATTAAAGTATTAAATAATATTTACTTTTTCATTGTGAGATTTTGGAAATTCCATGCTATAAACACTATAAATTCTTTTTGAATAAATCAGACACTTTTAGAGGACATTAAATCTACACAAATTAAAAAAGAGCCTCCACTGATTTAGCTACTATCATTTTCATTTATGCTGTTTGTCATCTAGTCAGAATTTAGAATTTACATATTCCATGTATCTGCATATTGTGTCTGCATATTTGAAATTACTATAAGAAAATATGGCAAAATGGCATTAGCTTATTCAAAAATGATGTGATTGAATACATCACGATTCTAAAACTCTTTATGGTAGAATTAGTATCTTTTATTTTAACCAATTTTCTGACACCTGGATTTTCCTTGGATTAGACAGATTCCCAGTTTTAGATGGAAAGCTGATTGACTCTGTTCTCAATTTCTCTCTCTTAGGAAGTCAAGTAGGTGGTCAATATAAGCTGTTTTCTGGAAAATACCATTCAAGAGAGTAAGAATTCAAGCACTTCAAGCAATAAGGAGTATCTTTTCCTTTGGGAACCCTAAATTTCCCAGGACAGGACTGGACTCACACCAAATACTCAAATACTTGGGTGACTAGACTCCATACAACCCAAAGGTGAATCTGTATCGCACTTGTTCACAGTAGAATCTCCACAGTTTACCAAAGCATCAAGACACATACTGTGTTTCCCCCAAAATAAGACAGGGTCTTATATTTATTTTTCCTCAAGAAGACTCTAGGGCTTATTTTCAGGGGATGTGTTATTTTCTCCTCAAAGCCTCAGCTTGCAGCATGCACAGGATGGCTGGGAAATGAGGGGGTGGGGGGTGACCTTGTTGGTGGGGCTGCCAGCACCTTTCTGGTCACCTTTGGGATAGTAGCTATCACAATGGGGCAGATGAGAAGGGCTGCTTACCGCTCCACGAGGAAATGCATGGGTTGTGCAGAACACTGTGTAGCCACGCCCATCACTAGGTCTTATTTTCGGGGTAGGGCTTATATTGCGCAAATGCTTGGAAATCCTGCTAGGGCTTATTTTATGGGTAGGTCTTATTTTCAGGAAACATGGTAATTAACATTGAGGAGGAAGGAAGCCAAAAGACCAAAAGATAGTTAGCTTCAGTTCTAAGTGACATTCACTTAGGCAGTATATTTTGAAAGGGTCAGGCACCGAACATAACATCTGCATTTTAACAACTGTCTTAATAATAGCACATGTTATTAAACACCAAAGAACTTTTGAAACTACTCACATTAAAAAAATTTAGAAAATTGCATTCAAATTATAGGTAATTTACATATGAAATCACTTGCAGTTAACATGTTGCTTAATAGGCATACATTTGTTTGTGTAAATTTTGGTATTTTCTTTGCCCATGATTCAACTAACTCACCTTTTTGAGAAGGTTGCTGTAAAACTATATTTTAAATCTCAATAGTTTTTTTTGGTGGGGGGAGCATGGTGGTGATGCTGCTCTTGCCTGGGTGTACGGAAAGGAGGCAAAACCAGTCTAAAGGGTTTGTTTATTATCATCACTGCAATAGTTCAAAATAATAACAGAGCAGATAATACAGTTTATTATCTTCAGGGAGATTTTCCAAGTGTTTTGGAAACCTATTTGTATTGACAAAGATAAATTAGATAAAATTGACCAAAAAGAGAGCTCTCCATATGAGTTTGAAAGATGAATTATATTGCTCTTCAGTTATTCATTATAACAACAATTTACCTTAGTATTCCAGTTTATAGTTTACAACATGCTCTCACATACTCTGTCTCATTGGTTTGAACAACGTGTAAGTTAAGTTATGGAGCTAATAATAGCCCACTGACCTTTTTTCTATTTCCTTGATTATTCAAGCAATTCATAGTTATCATAGAAAATGTAAATACAGGGAAATATACAGAAAAAGTCATTCTAAACCAACCATAGTTAGTATTTTCTTTCAGTCTTGTTTTCTATGCACTGTTATTATATTTGAGTTAACAGTCTATGTACAGTTTATTATTTACCCTTTTCTTTTGACATTGTAACAAGCATGTTCCCATTTTGTTTGCATCTTCAAATATCATTTAAATAACTGTATAAGATATTTCTAGTTTTTAAACATGCATAAGTAGAAAGATATTTTGGCTATCTTTATGCTCAAAACATTTTTGTATGTTTCAGAATACTTTCTTAGGATAAATTATAAGATTTACATTTACCAAATACTAGAATCAACCATGGGATCAGAAAAGACTTTATGTAGTCAATTTTATTGCCTTTGAGAATAATTCTACTTTGGCCTCCCTTAGAAATCTATAGAAAAATTTCCTTCCATCTTCTTTAAATGTTAAAGACAGAAGCCCTTAAATCATAGTTTGTATTTTCTCTTCTCATTACATTCTCCGACAAAGAAAGAAAACATCTAGTTGTTATCTTGGTATAAAAAAAATTTAAATAATATCGTCAATTTTTATTATCACTCTCTTTTCAAAATAATGTTATTTTCTTAAATCTTTCTCCATTTTAAAAAAATTTATTTTCAATTATTATAAGTACATAATAATTGTATACCTTTATAGGGTACATGTGAAGTTTTGATATAGGCATACAATGTGAATTAATCAAATCAGCATAACTGGGGTATTCATCACCTCAGGCATTTAACATTTCTTTGTGTTAGGAACATTAATTCTACTCTTTTAGTTATTTTAAAGTATACCCTAACTTATTGTTGATTTTAATCACTTAGTTGTGCTATCAAATATTGTTCATTCTATCTAACTATATTTTTGCACCCATTAACCATCCTTACTTTATCCCTGCCCCAACCCTTCGTCCGCCCCACTACCCTTCCCAGCCTCTGATAACCATCTTTCTACTCTCTGTTTCCATGAGATCAATTGTTTTTAATATTTAGCTCCCGGCCAGGTGCAATGGCTCATGTCTGTAACCCTAGCACTCTGGGAGGCTGAGAAGGGAGGATTGCTTGAGCTCTGGAGTTCGAGACTAGCCTGAGCAAGAGTGAGACCTTGTCTCTTCTAAAAATAGAAAAATTAGCCAGGCGTGGAGGCATGTCCCTGTAGTCCCAACTACTCAGGAGGCTGAGGCAGGACGATCGCTTGAGCCCAGGAGTTTGAGGTTGCTGTGAGCTAGGCTGATGCCACGGCACTCTACCTAGGGCAACAGAGGGAGACTCTATCTAAAAACAAACAAACAAACAAAAAAAACCAACATAAACAATTTAGCTCTATCATATGAGTGAGAACATTCGTGTGAGATTTGTCTTTCTATGCTTGGCTTATTTCACTTAATGTTCTCCAGTTCCATCCATGTTGTTGTAAATGGCAGGATTTCATTCTTTTTTGTGTCTATGTACATTTTCTTTATCCAGTCATTTGTTGATGGACACTTAGGTTGATCCCATATCTTGGCTATTGTGAATGGTGTTGGCAATAAACATAGGAGTGCAGATATCTTTTTGATATACTGAATTCCCATCCTTTGTATATATACCCAGCAGTGGAAGTGCTGGGTCAGATAGTAGTTCTGGTTTCAGTTTATCGAGGAACATCCATACTGTTTTCTGTAGTGTTTGCACTAACTTACATTCCAAGAGTGTATGAGTGGTCCCTTTTCTCTGCATCCTCACCAGCATTTGTTATTGCCTTTCTGATAAAAGCCATTTTAACTGGGGTAAGATGATATCTCATTATAGTTTTGATTTATATTTCTCTGATGACTAATGATCTTGAGCATTTTTTCTTATACTTGCTGGCCATTTGTATGTCTTCTTTTGAGAAATGTCTATTCAGATCCTTTGCCCATTTTTCAATCAAATTATTTGATTTTTCCTATCAACTTGTTGGAGCTCCTTATATATTCTACTTATTAATCCTTTGTCAGACATGTAGTTTGCAAATATTTTCTCCTATTGTGTGGATTGTCTCTTCACTTTGTTGATTGTTTCCTTTGTTGTGTAGAACCTTTCTAGCTTGATGTGATCCCATTTGTCTAATTTTGCTTTGGTTGCCTGTGTTTTGGGGGTATAACTCAAGAAGTCCTTGCCCAGACCAATCTCCTGAAGCATTTCCCCATATTTTCTTTCAGTAGTTTTATAGTTTCAGGCTTTAGATTTAAGACTTTACTCCATTTTTATTTGAGTTTTATATATGATGAGAGATAAGGGTCTACTTTCATTCTTCTGCATGTAAATACCCAGGTTTCCCAGCATCATTTATTGAAAAGACTGTCCTTTCCTCAATGTATGTTCTTGGGAGCTTTGTCAAAGATAAGTTCACTGTAGATGTGTGGATTTATTTCTGGGTTCTATATTCTGTTCCATTGGTCTATGTACCTGGTTTTATGACAGTACTATGCTGTTTTGGTTACTACAGCTCTGTAGTATATTTGAAGTCATGTAATATAAGTCCTCCAGTTTTGTTCTTTTTGCTTATGATGGCTTTGGCTATTCTGGGTCTTTTGTGGTTCCATATAAATTTTAGGATTATTTTTTCTATTTTGGTGAAGAATGCTATAGGTATTTTGATGGAGATTGCACTGAATCAGTAGATTGTTTGGGGTAGTATGGACATTCTAACAATATTGATTCCTCCAATCAATTAGCATGGAATATCTTTTCATTATTTTGTGTTCTCTTCAACTTTTTTCATAATGTTTTGTAGTTGTCATTATAGAGATCTTTTACTTCTTTTGTTAAGTTTATTCCTAAGTATTTTATTTTATTTGTTGCCATTATGAATGGGATTACTTTCTTGCTTTCTTTTTCAGATATTTGCTATTGGCATATAGGAATGCTATGGATTTTGGTATGTTGATTTTATATCCTACAACTTTACTCAATTTATCAATTCTAATTGTGTGTGTGGGGGTAGTCTCAAGGTTTCTCTAGATATAAGATCATATTATCTGCAAACAAGGATAATTTGACTTCTTTGCCAATTTGGATGCATTTATTTCTTTCTCTTTTCTGATTGGGCTAGCTAGAACTTTCAGTGCTGTGTTAAACAACACTAGTAAAAAGTGAGCATCTTTGTCTTGCTCCAGATCTTAGAGGAAAGGCTTTCATTTTTTCCCCATTTTTGAGAGTTTTTATCATGAAAGGATGTTGCATTTTATTGAATGCTTTTTCAACATCAACTGAAATGATCATATGGTTTTTGTCCTTCGTTCTATTGATATGTTGTATTACACTGATAGATTTGTGTATGTTGAGCCATCTTTGGATTCCTGGGATGAATCCCACTTGATCATGATGAATAATGTTTTTAATGTGTTGTTGAATTCACTATGCTAGTGTTTTGTCAAGGATTTTTAAATTTATGTTCATCAGAGATATTGGCCTATAGATTTCTTTTTTTGTTGTTTCTTTGTCTTGTTTTGGTATAAGGGTGATACAGGCCTTGTAGAATAAGTTTCGGGGTGTCTGTTCTTCTTTGATTTTTTGTTATAATGTAAGTAGTATTTCGTATTCTTCGAATGCTTGGTAGAATTCAGCAGTGAAGTGTTTAGGTCTTGAGCTTTTCTTTGATGGGAGGTTTCTTTTATTTATTTATTTATTTTTTTAAAATTTTTTTTTATTTCAGCATATTATGGGGGTACAGATTTTAAGGTTTCAATAAATGCCCTTTCCCCCCTCCCCCCCAAGTCTGAGATTC
>VSMD01079160.1:0-12336 GCA_008750895.1 Mirza zaza | reverse complement strand
AAGTCCAGCTCTCGCTGTTTTGTTTTTACTTTCCTGAAGGCACTCGCAAATTTTTTATTTGAAAGGCAGGCATCTAGCATGTGGCGCTAATTGTCCTAAAGCCCAGGCAGCCAGTTCCCGGGCATTTAGCGACTAGATGGTTGAAAAGGAGAAATCTTTCTGGTTCCATCATCACCTTCTTAGTTATGACAATATTTGGTGGCAAATAATCCTCTCTGTACAGTTATTGCACATTTGATTTTATTTTTTAAAAGTTCATCTTCCACTGAGGGACGTTTTTAACCCTTTGTTTTTACAGGACGTGAACTACTTTGAACACAAGCACAATATTCGGCCCAAACCTTTCATAATCCCAGGCCGAAGCAGGTTATAAACTCTGAGATTGTGAAGTTTGGAGTGCATGCTGCTTTACTTTTTTTTTCCTCTTTTTTATAATAATTTGTATATATTCACGGGGCGCAGGTGCAGTGCTGCTACACTGACATACCGCGCCGTGGTGGAGCGGGGCCTTGCCTGCGCCCAGCGCCGGAGCTCCACGTTCCCCCGCATGCCTCGTTAACCGGGTCTCACTAACCACCCGGGAAAGCAACTTCTAGAAGTGTGGAGTGGCTTTTCATTGTGAAGCTTATTTCAAAAGCAAAACAGAACAAACTCACTCAGGCAGAGAACAGTAGCCAAAGAACCTCCATTTCCAAGAGTAAATAATTGACAAGATTACAGAGCTGTGAAATTCTATGCAATCATCACGTGTATTTATAGCCAGTGCACCTGTCACTTGGGGGAATCCGTTGAGAACACGGTGACCTTTGAGTCAGGCAAAGGTACTCTATCCCAGGTCAGGAAGGCCCTGCCAGCGGGAAGGAAAATGGAAACCCCCTCCCCCATCCCCATCCCCCAGGCCCACGAGCGAAAGCGGGTGTCGCCTTATAGGTCTGAAAGACTCCGGTCAGCCCACCTCAGTGCCTGCTTCTCATGCACCTTCAAATTCCACTAATTCCAGCTCTTGCATAAATATAAATCTGCATCCTTATGGATCCCTGCAAAGGAAGAGAGGACACTTGAAGAGGTACTTTCCCACCTGAGTGAAGTTAGGTAGAAAGTGAGAGTTAGGAGGGAGGGAAGTGTCTCGCTTCCACATGGACAACACCAAGGAACTCTGCTAATAATGAATGAACTCTTCATTCTTGCCTGTCAGGCAGAGAAGCTGGTCATCTTCAGATGATCCTTTTCAAATATCTTCTCTAGAAACTGCACTCCAACCTAAGCAGAAAGAAATTAATGCCCTGTGTTGCCACATCAGGACATAGTGACTGCAGGAAACCTCAAATTCATCCCTCTGACCTCAGCTCAGTCAGCCAGGGGAAGTCTGCGGTTAGGCTGGATTGATCCTGATGGGACTTTGAATAATGGTTTACATCAGACATCCCACGCTGGGAGCCCATAGGTGAATTCAATTCATAGACATGTTTTATTGATCCCTCCTGTTGTTTTTTAAACAATTGAATGTAAGCACCCTTAGATGGGATAGCTACTCACCAGCTTGTCCAAATGCCCATCTCTCCTAAGTGTGAGATGGGCATTTACACACACGTGTGACCCTCCTGTCCCCTGCAGACACCTGAGCTTATGGCTCCTGCTGTGTTTGGTCAGTCATCACTTGATATTAATAGATGATTTGCATGTTAAGATTTTTCAATAAACCAGAGGCAGTGCCAGATAATTGTCTTAAAATAAACCAGCCAATTTTTGTGATATGAGACCCAGCAAGGAGCCCTGGCATGGAAGAGCAGGAAAAAGAAGCTAAGAAGGCAATGATGGACAAATACATCTTCCCCGCTAGCATGTGAGCTCAGGACCTGCAGGGTCTGACATTCAGCATTATATGCCCAGCACACAGAAATTAGAAAAGATAAACACTCGATAAATGAGCATTTATAAATAGACAAAGTAAATGCTCAATAAAAGCCCATTGGATAAAGGAATAAAATCCTGAAAGTGCCCAATAATATTACCTGGGTGAGTAGCAAGAAGAATCTGGAGCTATCATCCCTCCCTCTGGCTTGCAACTCTGCACAGTTCCTTTCTACTTCACTTCCTTCCTTTGTTTCTGTTCTGTTTATCTCTCCATCTTTTCCCTGTTTCTCCACTTTTAATAGCTTTTCCACTCCATCGCATACCCAATAACATAACAACCCTGGGTTAAAAGTTAAAATATTATTTTACTGGTGAATAAATATACATATTAATACTTCCCAATGAAGCATAGTAAAATTAATCACAAGTACTTGTATTCTTTTGAGGTTAGCATGACTAAGTCCACTAACTCAAGCTATAGGACTTCAGGAGGCTTGAATAAAATGACACAGTAGGGTAGCACATAGCCTGCCTTTGCTAAACACCTGTAATGCATTGAAGTTTACAAAAAGTCAGGGAAAATCAGAGAGACACAGGTATATAATGTATTTCTTGTATATTTTCATTTTGATTGAAACATGCCAAGCCACTACTAATTTTGTCATTCGAGGGTACCTTTTAATATAGCTGAATTTGGAGGAGGAGAGGGGAAGAACAAGAATGACAGGGTTTGCTTTTTTTTTTTTTTTCAGTGAAGAATCAACATTAGTGAGAAGACAGGGTTTGCTTAAAACACAAGTGTCAGTGCACTAATCTTAACTCTGAAAATGCCTCCACCATCCCTCCTTTCCTCTGTGCCACCTCACTATTTGCGTTGGCTTCTGAATTTCTTGTTCCCACCAAATGATTCTTCATCTAGGTGGAATTTTCAGTGGCTACATATAAAGCTATAACTACACCATTTTTAAAATATTTAAATGTATATGGGAAAGTAATGGTTGTACTTATTTGCAGGGTACATGTGACATTTTGATACATGCATACAATGTATAATGATCAAATCAGGGTAACTGAGATATCCATCACCTCAAACCTTTATCATTTCTTTTTGTTGGGACCATTCCAAATCTACTCCTCTAGGTATTATAAAATATACAATTAAGTATTGTTAATTCTAGTCACCCTGTAACTATACTGTTCACAACTTCTTTAATCAGAAGTTAAAGTTGGACATGCTAAATTTTTAACCTATTAATCGCCTATTAATTTGCTACTAGTTCTTTTCATTTTTTCATCATAATCGAAACATTCTAAAAGACTGGTGTTTTTTATGAAAATATATACAAATTTTAAGGCTAACGTTATAATTAAGAATATATACTAGGTATTTTAGATCCAAATGATAAAATACAATTCTGTGAGTGATTTTTGGACAAGTTTCTCCCAGAAACATGCCCCCCAAAAGTCTGTTCACACCCCAGGGAAATTAATTCTCTGTTGAATGACCTATCTGGGCATGAAGTAACTGAGCGCATCATCAACCTTACGGGTGGTCTCACCAAGGAAGCCAACCTTAGGAAGCCTCATTCGCAGCACCTGCCCTTCCAGTTTATCAGGAACATGCCGTGGGGACCTTTCATAATAACCACAGGAACCAAAGTTCGAGAGACTTTTGAAATTGTTCCAAAAATTTATTTAAAAAGGTCATTCTTGTTTGCATTGGGTTTAATCCCTGTCTTTTTAATAGACATGGGCCCTTAAATGAAATGATAAAGGAACTAAGAAATAGAAGACACAATTTTTGCAAGCTTAACTAAAATTATGTACACAAACGCATATATACAAGAACACTGACAATGGAAAAAGAATAGTAATTGCCACTATAAGATAAGGCATATCTGTAAGTTCCAAATTGATGATAGTTTATCCAGTATCCAAAACTATGTCTGGCACACAGAGGAGTCATACATGCTTGTTGGGTAGGTTCGTTATTTTAAGACCAAAGTCTCCTAAGATTTAACTCAGTGTAGTAAATCCCTAAACTATAATTTCATACTCTTCATTACACGCAGGTCAAATCAATGTGATCCTGTCTAAAGATTTGCTTCTATTCTTTTACCAGCTGAGAATTTGCTTGTATTCTTTTACCAGCTGAAGTCAATTTCAAGAGCTAGAGTATTGTTGAGCCTACAAAAATGGTGAATAGGCCTCTCGACATTTTTGTATGCGATCTAACCAGTGCACAGATTGAGTTCTAAACAGGCACTCAACACCCAGGAAGTGAGGGAGCAAGCCCATTTTTACCTGCCTGGTCCAGGTAGTTACACCAGGTAACATGAGACAAAAAATATTTTTCAATCCATTTAGTGACATGTGCTGTTGAGACTAATCAGGCTGAAATACTGATGAAGTCAAAAAAGTCACTGCCCAATAAATATCCTTTTGGTTTTGGGGACTGAGATTACGATTAGTAACTCTAGAGAATAAATGCAAATATGGGGCCATCCTCAGACCTGAGCGAAACACAAAATATAAATCCATTCTAACTGGACTCTAACTGGCAGGCATGATGCATGTTTATGTTAATACTAATATTTCATTTTCCTTTGTCTTAAGTGACTACACTTTTTAAAAAATATCCTAGTATATTCCAATTTTTCATAAAAATGCATCTCTCGTGTTGAAGTTAAAATGCACATAGAAAAATGACTTTTTAGTCACTGGCATGTCAGTTGTAACTTACCTCTTCTCTAGGTTCATATAGAATATAAAGTCTCCCTAGTTCTTAAACTTGCATGACTGACCTTTCTGATATTTTAACAATAAGTCCCTGCAACTTGTCTTTAAAAGGAAATGAGAACTATGCATGAAAATACATGTGTGCTTCTGAAATTGTACATGAAATGTCTATGTATACAAAATATATCTTAGCCCTAGATAGCATCCAGAGAGTCCAAGACCAACTTATTTGCCCTCTAATCATTAATTTCAAGGTGACAAGCATTTATTGGCTGGTTTTAGGGCCTGTATTAAACCACTTAACAGTTGTTTAAAGTGTATTCTTTACAAAATGAAAGAAAAAAATAGAAAATATTGAAATAGTAACAATAAATTATATACAAAATAGCCTTCAAATGCAATCTTTACCATAAAACCTACAAGTTGCCAATTACTATTCAAAGTTCAATTGCATTACTGAACCATGCTTTTGATTTTGAAATGTGCAACCTAAGTATTTGGTTGGATCTTCATGCTGCATATTCTGTTACTATTTATGAAGAATCATTAATACTTTAATTTCACGTATTGCACTTCAGAAATGTAAAAATATGTCCAGCCAATGTAATTTCCCTCCATCATTTGTCTGTGATAGTGCCAAGTTTTACATTATTTGGCCTATTTTTAAAAAGTGAGGATGGCCGCATCTTTTTCTGGTTCTGTTATATGCAAGGTTTTCTACATGTGGCCCTCAACTTACCTATCAACCGGGTAGAACACAGCCAAAAAATGCAGTGTCGCCTGGGCCCTTTTTTAATTTTATTAAAGTTTTTTCAATCATGAATTTTTCAACATCTTCTCTTTTTAAAATAAACTCTAGCCAGAAATAAACATTGCATTTTAGTTTGATATAATTCACTTCTTACTGTTTGTGTTCTATTCCTTTTAACCTCTCTGCACTTGTTCTCTTGTGTTCTTCTGTCTGGATTTTCTGGTTCTCTGTGCCACCTCTGTGTGACGTGGTCATTAACACAGTGGATGCAACACTCCCTCCGGCATTGACTGCGGCAGTGGGCGCAGCACGCCTTCTTCTGTCAGTACTGTTAGTACCATTTGCCCAGGTGACTTGAAAGTTGCTGCTAAGATGGCCCCTAACATTCCTTTGGAAATGGAACTCCCCGGTGTGAAGATTGTCCATGCTCAGTTTAATACACCTATGCAGTTGTACTCAGATGACAATATTATGGAAACACTTCAGGGTCAGGTTTCAACAGCTCTAGGGGAAACACCCGTAATGAGGTAATAAGAGTCTTTTTGAACCATGGGCATGTTAACTAAACACGTGGGCAATGTCAGCTTTACTGGTGTCTTTTAACATCGTCTTCATTGAAAGAAAGCTATGTGGAAAGCTTTTTAAAAATACAAAGCATTTATTGCAACTATCTAGGCCTGATGATAAAAGTGATTTAAGAGATTATCTAAGTTGGAGCTTTATGTGACAGAGATCAATAAAATGAGACAATGTAAGGATGAAATGTATATGTCTCTTGAAAGCTACAGTGTATTTTACAAATATGTGTTTTAATACTTCTCAAAATTGACTTATAATCTAGTAGACTCTGTCTTATAATATAGTTTGTCCTTGGGCAGCCAAAAATTAGGAAGGGGGTGAGAGGTTTAGAGGAATTTTATAAGAGATGATACCTATTATCTATTCTGATGGCAGCTTGCGAAGAGGTAATTATTTTTTCCATTGAAAATGTTTATCATGCATAAAGGTTTATAAATGAATACCCTCAGGTTATTAATGTAGATAATTTTCACTGGGCTCATTTTGACTAATTTTCTCTTTATGACTATTTATTCAAAGTATTTTTGCCATCAAGCTTTTTTGACTAAAAAGACTAACTATAGGATAAAATGTTATTACTTCTTTCACTATTACAGAATCACTTTTTATAAATTATAGTACTATAATGCTTAAGAGTGCTATGTAATAATATCCCAAAGATGTCTTTTGGGATGAATACATTGAGCTATTAATAATAATAACATATCTCGAAGCCATTTTGTAAAGAATTTTAAATAAGATGATCGTTTTCAAGTATGATGAAGGTAATAAATATATGTATAGATAGCAACTATCTTTTCTAGATAATGCAATTAAATGACATAAATAATAAAGTATTTAGTCTCTGACATAGTATTATAATTTTTATTGTTCATGAATGTATTTATAGAAAGCATATTAAAATAAAGCTGCTATCATTATTGTAAATGGATTTTAATGTGGCTATTTTAAAAATACAATGTAGTTTATATAACAGATGTAAAAATGAAAGTTTCTACATTATGGGTTTTCAAACACTGAGAAGTTGAATTTCTTCAATTTATAAGTAAAATGATATCTTTGTTATTTCCAAAGGTTAATGAAACAAATTAACCTTAAAAACAAAATCAAACCATATACTTTTAGTTTACTATCAAAAGTGAATCTGAATCTTATTGACAACTTTATAGCTGAGAATAATCAAACTGGGCTCACTCCTGCACTTTCTATCCTGCATATTTTGTCTTTTTTCTTAGAAAAGTTAATTTTGTTCACATCTATAATTCTATATCCATTAGATGCAAGTCTTGTTTTTTAAAATTACTATTTTCTATCAATCATCTTTTAGCTTCCCTCCAAAGAATTTTGCCAGATGGAGAAGTGCTGATGTGACTCCCAGGTTCACTGCTCAATGACATGTTCTAAGGCAGCCCGTGTGAATTCACATTGCATTTTTCATTATAATAGAGACTCACTTAAAAGTGCCAGCTCTCTGTTCAGGAGTTGCTGGGCCTAGAGCGATTGCTGACATTGCTGCTTACGGGTATCCGTGGCGTCCCAGCGCCCTGACCGTGCTTTGTGGGTGGTGCTTGTGTTTCAGTGAACCCACAGCCTCGGCGCCGCCCCAGTCGGACGTGTACCGGATGCTCCACGACAACCGGGATGAGCCCACTCAGCCGCGCCAGTCGGGCTCCTTCAGGGTGCTCCAGGAGCTGGTGAACGATGGCCCTGGTGAGCAGCCGTGCCACCTGCTAAGCCATTATTGATAGCAGCCCTTGGAAGGGCAGGGAGGAGAGGGTGGCAAACATAGAGGGAATGGACGTCACCCAGATTTTCATCAGTAACGAATGAATCTTTGCTCAGAAGGATTTGGGTGGTGCCTCATTTAGGAAAGGAGCTTCCAGGGTGTGTCCAAGTAGCCAGGAACTGAAACCAGTCAAAAAAAGGATGCCAAAGACAAATTCCATCCATGGGAGTCTAGGGTTAGCTCAGCTAATGAACCAGGAGATACAGTTTTAAATGGATATTGCAAAATTTCTCAGCTTTGACCCCCCCCCCCAATTTAGGGTATCATCATCATCAAAAAAATAATAAAAACAGTGTAATGAACCCTTACTATTATGAAAATCACAAGGGGTTTCAGGCTTGGTCCAGTTGCTCCCCACTTTAAGATCCAATTATTGGATCATGTCACCAAGGAAGAAAGGAATTTTTAAAAGAAGAACGATGTCTTCTTGAGAGAACCGGAGGAGCTGCCTCAAATGTGTCCCCAACTAACGGAGAGTTCGGGATTTTGAAGGAAGGGCTGTGTGTGCTGGGGCAGGTCGTGGTGTAACTAACAGGGGACAGTACATTTAGAGGAGGTTGTTGGGGATAGTGAGTCTTGGTGTCAGGAAGTCTACTCAGGGGCCGTGAGAATCTCAGCTCCTTGTCTTGCAGAAATTCCATTTCTGGGAAACAATTCAGAAAGGTTAGGTACTTAGTTAAAAGTTTCAGGGTTCTGGTCATCATGCCCTACTGGCCTGAGAACCTAAAACATGAGAGGGAGAGGATCGTTAAAAAACCATATAGGGGTCATGCACATTTGTTCATAGAGCTGGTTATACCATGTTCCAAATTTTGTGTAAAGTGCTTCGCATACGGTATCATTTAATCCTCAAAGTAACTTGGTGAAGTAGGTGCTATTATTTGCCCTCGTTAACAAGTGAGTGCTGAGGCATGGCAGGGTGGGCTTGCACAAGGACACACAGCCAGAGCAGCTGAACTGGGTCTCCAGCCCACTCCAGCCGTCTTCAGGGCTCCTGCTCCTACCTATGCTTTTCCACACCCAAAAGATACAGACTGTCCTTTAAAAGTCACACAAAATGCAAAATGTCCCCTTAGGATAAAAACTATCAAAAAAAAAATGGACAATAGCGAGTATTGGTGAAGATGTAGAGAAATGGAACCCTGTGCATTGCCAATGGAAAGGCAAAGTGGTGCAGCCACTATGGGAAACAGCATGGGGGCTCCTCAAAAAGTTAAACATAGAATTACCATAGGCTCCAGCAACTCCACTTCGGGATATATACCCAAAAGAACTGAAAACAGGGGCTCAAGTAGGTCCTTGTACAGCCATGTTCATATTATTCACAACAGCCCAAAGGTGAGAAAAACCTAAATGAATGGATAAACAAAACATAGTCAATTCATACAGTGGAATATCATTCAGTCTTAAAAAGGAATGAAATTCTGATCCATGCTGCAACATGAATGAACCTTAAAAATCTTATGCTGAGTGAGAGAAACCAGACACAAAATACCACATCCTGTATGATTCCACTTGTAGAAAAGATCTAGAATAGGCAAATTCATAGTGACAGAAAGCAAGAAGAGGTTACCTGGGGCTATGAGGAGGGAAAATGGGAGTTATTATTTGATGGGTACAGAGTTTCTGTTTGGGGTGATGAAGTAGTTCTGGAAATGGATATTGATAGTGGTCGCACAACATTGTGAATGTACTTAATGTCACTGAGTTACACAAGTAAAAGTGATTAAAATGGTAAATTTCATGTTATATATATTTTACCACAGTAAGAAAAAGAGAGAAAATGAACAAATACCCTCTGCTTCTTTGAACATTTTATAACAGCTCCCTCCGACAGCAAAATGCTTTAACTAATTCTGCTTTGTAAGGCCTTGTTTCAGAACAAAGTCTCCTTTTGGAAAGATAGTGCAGATGCAACTTAAGAATTCCTTAGGTTAAAGTGCACACTTTAAAATAGAAGCGAAGCACAAACCGTAGCCAGCTGCCCCCTGCCATAAATGGAAACACTTTGTTTTTCAGATGACCGTCCCGCTGGAACCCGGAGTGTGAGAGCTCCGGTTACAAAAGCCCATGGAGGTGCTGGTGGTGCACAGAAGTTGCCCTTCTGTGACAAATGTGGGAGTGGCATCGTGTAAGTTTCATGTGTAACCCAGGAACTCACTACAAATCTTAGTGGCAGTTCTCCATTTCTTCTACTTTAAGTCTTTATATAGAAAAGACCATTATGAAAAACTTAAATTTCTATTCATCACCTTGAAATATAAGGTCCCCAACATTTAGCACACTGTGACCAACGTTCCTTAGATGTACCTCCAAATTGCCATTTAACATAAATCAGCAATCTTGACTTATAATTTCAGATATACTCTCCTGAAAAAAGTTGCCCAAAAGTATATTAAAAAATCATTTCCAAGAATGACTTCATGTTAAAAAGTCCTGCCTCTGTTAATGTGTGGTCAATTGAATACTTTCCTTTCTGGATAAACCCAGGGAAACATACAGAGACTGTGAGGTTATTAATTAAAATACATTATCTTTACCCAATTTCTTGGTTAAAGAAATAGAATTTTGAAATAGAATTTCAAAAAATAGAGTCAACTTTTATTGCAAGGGGTTTTATATTTAAATTGCCATCCTTGCTATTTTAAATCTTCAAGTTAACTAAGATCATTCTAATCTCTCCACTGCATATTGTCCCATGTGGCCATGTGGCTACTTCTTCCATCCGTTATTCTATCCCCCGCCGTTAGCTCACAAACCGAGGCACCATCTCTCTGTTACACAGCGTACATCCCACGAGGGCAGTGTGGGATAGACCTTATTCAGGCAAAGGAGGGAATGGGGGACCAAAGGGACATAGCAAGGCAGGGAACTTGTGAGCAGAGAGGACCTCAGTGAAATACAGTATGCATTATGTATTTGTTACATTATGCATTATGTTGCCAAAAGCAATTATTGCACCTAACTTGGAATGAGCTGTTTTGACAGTAGAAGCGAGTCCACCCACACTCCGTGGGAATCCCAGCTCTGTTCTTGATCTGTTTTCTCTGTGCTCCGTAGAACAGAGGCTGGACCACCCAGACAGAAAGCAATCAGGGGACTTGTAGTGTGTAGACAGCAGCCCTGGGCAGAATCACCTCTTTTGCAGAGGTGTTTGCCTTAACTGTATCACGTCTCCCTCTTTCAAAAAGAAAGGATGGGGAAAGATCATGCAGTGCAATCCTGCAAGTTTTTCATAAACTACGCGTTTGGAAATCTGAAAAATATTCACACATCAACATCAGAGAGAAACATGACAGTTTATTGTGGTTATCCTGGCTGTCTGTGACAAGGACTGTTCACAGCTGTGCACGCTTTGACAGCTGGAGGCTATTGCTACCTGACTGCGCAACAGACAGCTCCTATGTGGAGTGTTCTCTGTGTGTGTGTGTCGCACTCGTGCTCTGCGGCCTTTTCACTGGAGCTCGTTTTTCCCAACAGCGGCGCGGTGGTGAAGGCGAGGGACAAGTACCGGCACCCCGAGTGCTTCGTGTGCGCCGACTGCAACCTCAACCTCAAGCAGAAGGGCTACTTCTTCGTGGAGGGGGAGCTGTACTGCGAGACCCACGCGAGAGCCCGCACGCGGCCGCCTGAGGGCTATGACACGGTCACTCTGTATCCCAAAGCTTAGGCCCCGCGGCGAGGCCGGCTCGCACGCACCCACGCGCACTTGCACGGGAAGACTCTCATGGCTTTGGGCAGAGGATCTCGCAGACTGTCGGCTCCAAATCTGAAGCCAAGGCTTTTAGACAGTTATTTCATTGTGTACTGAGGAAGAGAGATGGGAGGCAGATGCCAGCTATGTGGCAAAAACATACAGTTACCTGTGTTTTGCAACTGTTTTTATCTTTGGGGCTAACAATAACGACAGTTAAAGCAATAACCTTTGTATGTCGCACGCCACGATTTACATGTGTATTATGGCATCCAACGTGTCAACATCAAGATACTTGAGTGAGTCTAATTGTCTTTCCTCGACAAGTTGATTCTGCGATTGTGGTAAATACCAAATAACAATCTTGTATTCTAGCTTAATCTATAGCTGTCTGTAACTGTTTTAACTATTACAGTGCATGTCGGGAGAAATTCCCTGAATTTCTTTAGTTTCGTATTCGAACAGTTATGCCACTGGATGCAACAAACATAATAAACACACAAAACATTTTTAAAATACCTAACGGAGTGGCATTCAATGAATTCGGATAACATTGACATTTCAATGAGAGGGCCCAACATATTTTGATGTGTACACTGACAACTCAAATATTTTAAGAAAAATGTGGTTTCTCCAGTTTCTATAACTCCTGCACTCTTTCTTTGAGCCCCAAATTTCTGCTGCTAGGAGGGACATTTAAATTTGCTAGTTAAAGGTAATTCAGTCTCTTTCAGATTGAATCCGTTTCTTCAGGCCAGGCGTGGTGGCTCACGTCTGTAATCCTAGCACTCTGGGAGGCCAAGGCAGGTGGATCGTTTGAGCTCAGGAGTTCATGACCAGCCTGAGCAAGAGTGTGACCCCATCTCCACTAAAAAATGGAAAGAAATTAGCTGGACAAATATATATATATATATATATATATATATATATATA
>VSMD01079157.1:0-28092 GCA_008750895.1 Mirza zaza | reverse complement strand
GTGCTCATGGAAAACAAACAAAAAACTCCCACAAATAAAAAATGTGACCTGAAAAACTCTTCATCTAATATAAAGTTCCAAGCACATATCAGATGTGTAGCACAAAGCTTTGCACTTACATGCTGTTACTAGGCTGTTCTTTCAGGTCTCTATGGAAGAGAAGAGATGGAACACTCCTCCTTTTCACTGATGCTTTCATTTTCTGTTGATGACAAATAAACAAAACCATATGGTTTGTAAAATAATTAAAAGATAAGCAAAAGTTGATTTTCAATCCAATTCAACAAGTTTCGTATTGCCCATCTTAGCCTTTGAAGGGGCCTACAATTTCATTATGCAGGTTAAAGTACATCTAAAATATAAATTTTAAAAACTAGGATACAAAAGGTAAAAAAGTAGTATAGGCACTGTTCTTTTTTTTTATGGTTAGAGAATAAAGAGGCTAAATGTTGATCAGAGTATTTGGGAAAAACACTATCATAACCATTATTATTGCTGATTACGAGTCCAGCCCTATGCTCAAGGCTGGAGATGGATTCTCTTTATACCCCAAAGTGTCATCAGGGCAGGCACTATGCTAATTCATAGGCAGGAGAGGTCCCAAACGGGCCTTCAAAGAAAGACAAGTAAAGAGGAGGAAAAAACATTTAAAGCAAAGACACGGACACTAGTTCTCACATAAAAAATTAATGAACCTTCACATTTGTTTTAAATTTAAATGTTCACACATTTGGGAATCCGTCCTTCCAAATAGATTTTGTTTTTTTTTGTTTTTTTTTGTTTTTTTGCTATACCTTAAAAAAGAATAGTTTTCTTTTCGTAGGTTGTATATAATTCAGACTCTGTTTCCAATGAGCTAAAATTTGCAGTGAAATTAGGTTGTATTCAACTTGAATAATCCAGATAATTACTCTCTAAATTCAATCTTCTGCAATTAACACCTCTAAAAACACTAGAGATACCTGATCAAACTAACACTATAGTCACAAACAGCCACGAGTGGAGTTTAGGTTGTCTCACTAAAGCAATTCTTCCTGCTATAGCCTCTCACCTTACCCTGGCCAGAGGTTTCACCCAGTGTCTAGGAGCCTAAGCCAGCCATGCATGGAAAGTTGATGTTGCTATCAGTAGGAACCATATAAAACTAACTAGCTGGTTCAGTGTCTCTCTTCCATTACATGATTTATAAAGGCAGTGCTTTATTTTATTTTTTTAATTCAAGATATTTTATTTTTAAAACATGTCACAACACTAAGCTTTTGGCCCATTCAACCATTGTACAAGCTACAAATGCTTGCTCAGCAGCTGAGGGGCACTGTGTGGTAGCATGTCCGAAAAGTGAATAAAAATCCATATAAAAGAAATATTGAAATAGTTTCCATAGGATATAAAGGCCACCAAGACCACAAGGAAAAAAATGGCCAAATATCAGAATGTCTTATGCTGGGAAGTGGGGAGGTAGAGGACATGGCTGGAAACACAAAAATCAATTCCCAAGAGAGCAACCTTTCCAAAGAAACCTGAGATTGGAATCCTCCCACTGCTCTGTGGCTGTGTTTACCCCAAAGGAACTCTACCAGTTGTTGCTGCATCCCTCCTCCCAGCTTTGACAGGGAGCAGGGGTGCTGCCCCCAAGGCCATCCCAACGCCAACGCCAGGGTCCCTCCCCCGTCCGCAGAGTCCCCAAGGCCAGAGGAGAAGCCCAGGACGAGGGCCCCCCCCAGCCCCCACGCCCTCCTCAGCTTCCCCACCCGCCACCCACCACCCACCACCCGCCACCCACCACAGCACACTGACCCCGCCCAGCCTGGATCTACATTGAGTCAAACCTCCGTGTTCCCATGGTGACCACAGTTAGCATCCCATGTCCGCACCTACAACCCTGACCACCACCTGGGAGATCCGGAGTCATCCGGACGTTTGTACTCGGGCGCGGGAACCTGCCCCCCTCCCGCCCCGCCAAATTTACGTGGAGCGGCGGCGCCTCAGGCCGGGCGAGGGGCTGACCGGGGCGGGCCCGGCCGCCCACCCGCGTCTGCGCCGGCTGTCCCTCAGGGGCGGACGCCGCCGGCCCTGACGGCCTCTGTGCCGGCCCCGCCGAGGGGCAGTGGCGCCCAGGCCAGCTCGGGGGCCCGAGGGCTGGGCGCACGGAGGGAACCGGGTTCCCGCCCCAGCCCGGGCGCCCCCGCAGGGAGGAGCCGGGCTGCGGATCGCGCGGCTGAGGGAAGCTGGCTGGGAGGCTGCGGGGTCTTTCCTAGAGGAAGAAAACAATCCGAACTCTCCACAGGGAGAACTCGAGGGAACGCGAGAAGCACCGGAGCGCCGCGGGAAACCGTGGCGCCGCGGTGGGCAAGTGCGGGAGAATGCGGGAGGTCCTGCAACGAACGCGCGGCCGCGAGCCGTGAGCGTTAAACCCCCGCGTCCTTCGCCCGGCGCGAGGCTGTGGCGAGTGCAGGGGGCCGCGGCGGCGGAGGGCACGCGCCCAGCTCAACGGCCGCATCTTCCTGGTGCGGGAGCCTCAAGCAATCCGAGACACTTGGGCGCGCGAGCCCGGGCGGCCGCGTTCAGACACTGAGAGGACTCCGCGAGCAGGCGGCGCGCGCCCCCTGCCGCCCTGGGCCTTGTCCGGCGCTCCGCACAGCCGGCTGGAGGCGATCACAGTAGGGACAGCCTGACAGCACCACGCCCCGCCCCGCCTTGGGCCCGCGCCTCGGTGCCCCGCCCCCGGTCCCGCCCCCTCTGCGCCCCGCCCCCGGTCCCGCCCCCTGCTGGCCTCTTCTTGCCTCTGTTCTCAGTGCAGCGGCCTGAGCCTGCCCGCTACCAACCGTGTTTCCACGCCGCGTCCTCTGTGGAAGGCGCCCCGGGCCCGTGTGCGTTGACGGAGAGAGGGCGAGGGCGCTCACCCTGAGCGGAGGAGTTGTAGGATTCCTGCCTCGCTTTCAGTGGACTGCAGAGGGGAGCCTCCCAACCCCACCCCCGCTCCCCAGGCCTCGGGATAGAGTTGCTCATTGAAGTGAGTGTGCAGATGTGTAAGCCTACAGCATCTCCTCACCTCGGGTGCAATCCTGAATGCTGGCCTGTCCGGGTAACCCTGGCTGGCTTCTGCACACGTTTACACCAGCACAAATGTGGTCATAATTGATTTCAGAGTGCAGCAGCAGGGGTTATCAGTCATTTGCACTTCCTAAAGTAGTATATCTGAGAAATGCATTTTCATGATCACCATAAGGAACTTAAATATAAATCACTAATGCTTATTTCATTTAAAAATTCCTTAAAATAAAATGTGTCGTCTGAAGCAAAAATTAGAACCACACATTATGGAGAGTATAACATAGTGGAATAAAATAGGTGACAATGATGGCAAAAAGGATGGAAAAAGAAATGGAAGTACACTCTTTATATCATGCCTAGAGTGTTACAATATTATTTCAAGATAGACTTTGATAAAATACAGTTACGTATTGTCAATGCTATTAGCAACCACCAACAAAATGAGATATAGTTAATAATCCAACAGAGAATATGAAAGAGAATATTAGAAAGTACTCAATCCAAAAGAAGGCAGGAAAAGAGGGGAGAAACATAACAAACACCAGACCAGAGGGGATGAGTAGAAAGCAAATAGCAAAAATGTAGGCTTGACTCAATAATTACTTTGAATATAAATAGTCTAAACATGCCAATCAGAAACAGAAAAAGTTACACTGGATAAAAAATTATCAAAACCCAACTTTATGCAATTTAAATAAAATCACGCTTTAAATATAGATTTTTAAAAAAAGGATGGGAAAAGATTCACCATATAAGAATTGAATCATGAGAAATCTTGAATAGATATATTAACTTCTGACACAGTAGACTTCAGGATTTAGAATATTAACAAAGATCATTAGAGATTTTTTAAACACAAAACAATTCTAAATGTGTACCCAACTAATAACAGAACTTTAAATACATAAATGAAATATTGATGCCTTTGGGGAAAGAGGACCTAGGATCCAGTTGGTGCAGTTTTATGGCTTGTCCCTATGTATATATTCATGTATCTATGTAAACAGATAATATAGGCATGTAGATTAAAAGGAAACCTCAAAAGGTACAAAGAGATTTGTCTCATTTTTAATTAAAAAGATACTGTATCAGCACCAAATAATTAAAAATATCTTAATTTTAAAAAATATTGACAGAATTGAAAAAAGATATAGAAAAATTTACAACTCAGGTTGGAGATGTCAATACTCCTCTTTTAGTAATTGACAGAACAAGTAGACAGAAAATTGTTACAAACATAAAAGACTTATATAACATTAACAATTTACATGAACAAAATGACATTTGTAGAACATCTCACTCAACGATAGAATACAGATTGTTTTTTTAAATACACGTGGAAAATTCACCAAGATAGACTATATGTTGGGACGTTAAACAAGTTTCAATAACTTTAGAAGTACTGAAAACACAGAATATGTTCTCTGACTACTGTGGAATTAAATGAGAAACTGAGAACAGATCTCTGCCAAGTCTCCAAATATTTGGAAATTGAACTACACACTTCTAAATAAACCAATTGTGAGAAATAAATCATGGTAGAAATTAGAAAATATTTTTTAACTGGAAAAAAATATGCTGAGCATTATAAAATTTAGGTAAAGCAGTTTTTGGATAGAAATTTATAATTTTAAATGACAATGATTCTTACCCTAAAAGCCTAGAAATAGAAGAGAAAACTGAACCAAAAGTAAGTAGAGGGAAAGAAGTAATACAGATGAAGTATAAATGAATGAAATAGAACATTAACAATTAATAGAAAAAAATCAATAAAAACACAATCTGACTCTTAAGAGATTGATAAAATTAATTAAATTTTAGCTAAGCTGATCAAGAAAACAATCTGTAAGAAAAAATAATAATATCAAGAATGAAAGAGAGTCAATCACTACAGATCTAACAGACATTAAAAAATAATAGAGGAATATTATAACTAACTTTATGACAATAAACTTGCCAACTTAGAGGAACTGGAAAATTCTTTGAAAGACACAAATTAGTAAAATTTACAAAAGAGGAAGTAGAAACTTTGGACAGTTCTTAATTATTAAAGAGATGGATTTTTTTTTTTTCTTAAAATGCTTCACAAAGGAATTTCCAGGCTAGGAAGCCTTCAATGTTAAATTCTTCCAAACATTTAAGGTTAAAATATAGATAAACAGTAATATCAAAGAAAAAAGTAATATGCACTCTTCGAGTTCAATGACTTTATTTAAAGCCATTTTCAGCTCTTCTTTTTTTCCCTTGAATGCACAAAATCATTAGTTACCCTCATTCTTGAGATTCTTTTTTTTTTCTTGGCCTGTGTATTTACTAAATGAATATTTACTAAAGTCAAATTTTATACCTATGTACATATGCAAGTATGGTATTAGTATCCCTGGTTTTCAGATAGAGACACCATGTTTCAAGGATTGATGTTAACCACCTTCCCCAAATTCATACACCTGAGGAATTATAGAGTTGGCATTTGATTCCAGGTCTTTGTCTCTAAATCTTCCTCTCAGCATTATAATTGACATTTCTGTAGGTCAGTTTTCTTCTCTCATTTTCTACTTGTGGGTATTTTTGGAAATATTTAGTTCTTAGCCCTTGACTATTCTGTCTTCAAATATTTCTGCTTGTAACAATTCATCATTCTTCTGTGATCACCTATACTTAGCTGATAATGCAGTTTTTATTTTGACTCCTTTTCTTCCAAGCTCTAATCCTGCATTGCCAGTTTTTTTTAATTTATCATTTCCTTTTGAAAGTTTTTGACAGCATTTCATCATCTAAACTAAAATCCAGTTCCTTATCCTCCCAATTCCTTATTTGTTCATTTTTGCCATTCTACTCACAGTTCCCAGCCTCAAAATATTAGTAAGATTTAATTTGTGCTTCTTTCCTTTCTATCATTCTCCTACAAACTATCGAAATATTAAATCCTCTTCTTTCAGGATGTTATCTCTTGATACTGTTCCTGCTTTACTATTTCTACAGCTTGTGAAATCTTCTTAATTCATCTTCCTCCTTTCAGTCTCTCTCTGTTTTAGCTGCCCCTGTATACCACTGCAGTCTAAAACATCCATTTCATCCAAGGGCATAGATTTGAAAAATAATGATAACAAAATACTTTTTATGCCTTCTATGTTGTATGTTCTATGTACCAGAAACTGCATCATGTGTGATTATTACCTCCATTTTAAGATAAGCAATTTGAAGCTCAGGAGAAGTTAAACAAAATTTCCAAGACCACACCACTAGTAAGTGAGAGAGCCAGTAATTGTAGAGGATAGTTTAATCCCAAAGTCAATGTTCTGAATACATACAGAGAGTACATAGCTTATCATTTGACTGGGATATATTTCATAGTGAAAGGGGTTGCTACTAATAATTCCTCTAGAATAAGAGATATAAAATATAAAATATATAATATATTTTATATAAAATATAAAATAAAGAGATTCAAACAAACCAGGACTTCTAATACCACATTAATAGTACTCTATAATCTTTCTCCAATAAAAATGGGAAGGTTTGGGCAGATGTCTGTTTTTGAGACAAAGAAGATATAATAATGTCTGTACTTGTTGAGTTCAAGGTGACAACAGGGCACCCTCTGGAACATTTTAGGTGTGATGTCATATACACAGGGCAGTTAATTTATTTAATTAACAGAACAATTAAATAAATTTAAGAACTAAAAATGTAGAGAATATTTCTAAGGTCATGAGGTGAGATTGCCAAACATGTAAGAAAGAAGAGGCACAGATGATTGAGAATTGAACATTGGAAATTTTGAAACAAAAGATGAGGAAAGAGGATAGGGAGACAGAATAGGAGATTCCTCTGTTAGACTGTAAACCTCTTTAGGAAATCAATCATTTTTTCTGAATCCCCTTACTTAGCATTTTAATATGCCAAATATACATACTAAAAACCAATTTAACATTAACTATAATGTAGACCATAAGACTTCCAGTAAATGAATTTAATTTCATACTCGTCCTATGGACTAACTGAAGTCATTTCAAATGAAGACATTTTAGCTGCCATTTTTTCTGTTTGCACAGATTCTCTTACTCTTTTTGTTAAAACTGTGGCTTGTTCTTGCATTTTTCTTATGTAGAGTGAAAGGTACTACCTTCCCCACCACTTGGGTACCTTTTGATGGTTTACCAGACATTTGAGGATTAATGGGTTAATGTATGTGCCATATGTACAAAGACACTGCATTGTATATGCGTTTATGACGTGAGTATATTATAACCTATGTCTCCCATATATTTTAATGTTAGCAATAAATAAAACAAGAAACCCATTATATAGAGATTCAAGTTTTGGAAAAAGGGACAGTTTTGCATCAGAAGTAACTTAACCAAGAATATTTATTTCTATGCTTCTCTCTGCTTATATTGGAACAAGTTCACCGTGAAAATGACTGAAATAAAACCCTGAGGCATTCAAAATGATATTCCCATGGAAACCATTTCTGAAGTGACAAAAACCTCAGAAGAATTTTCTCTGGTGTCACATCATGCATACAAGAACCCCCTAAACTTTCCTAGAGGAAAGTGAACATTTAATGAACCCCTAGGCCTTCTTTGACCTTGGGTATCAAGAAGAGCTTGCCTCGTAGAGCTTATTTTAATTTTTTGGTACTGGACTGTTTTTCTCTATTTCTTAAGTGTGTGTACTGGGATTTAGAACAGGGCTTGGGATTCGTTAAGTTATTCTGGGACGTGGACAGTTATAAGTGTAAGTTGACCAATGAGATGTCATCATTTCTGAGACTTAGCTGAGGGTGAGCAAGCCCTCACCAATGTATGTGCATGTCCTCATAAACATACCCTGTGCAGTGGTTTTAGTTGGACTTGCCTGGAAGAAGATGGACTTCTGCCTTGTGTTATGATTTTGAAAATTCTCCAAGAGTACTCTAGGCCTGAACTTGACCAAAAACTTATTTAACCAACCTACTAAATGAGGCTTGAATTTCATCAAAGAGAGATATATTTCTTGGCTATGAAATCTGTTATTCTTAACATATAGAAGTCCCTGGTAAGGAGTGTAGAATGCAAGTTGCTACACAAAGCTTTATTAGTCTTCATATCAGCCTCAGTCAGTAACTTACATGATGTAATATGTGATTGTCTAAATCCTCAGCAAGGTCTCTTGCCCCTCCCTCCTGTTACTATGGTCAGGGTTTTCTCCTTTAGAGCCAGTAGTTTGGTTTAAGGTATTGTATTTAAAGCACAGGATGGAAATGTGCTGCCTTGGAAGGGTGCTGCATTAAGCCACGGATGTCCAATGTTTTAGTGGAGTAACTGATCTTATCAAGCAAATGCTTTTAAAGTCTCTTCTGAGCATTGATCAAATGTCAGATTACTCTATTTAAAATTGAAATTTGTACCTCTGCCTTTTCTACCCCTCCCTTGCTTTTCCTTTTCTTCCTAGCACTTTTCACATTACATGTTTTCCTTCTTTCCTTTATTATCTTCTGCCTTCCCCCACCTGAATGAAAACTCCATGCAAGCAGGAATTGGTGTTTGTTTTCTAAGTTTTTTATCCACTGAGGAATAACCAGAACTCGAAAGAGTTTATGGGGCATAGTGGATGCTCAATATATATTTGCTGAAGGAATGTCATTCTTGTTCTTTCTTCAATTTCTTATTATCTGACATAGTGACTGTAGCATCTGTTCCCTGGCCTTCAGATCTAATAAAAGTTGATATTAGTAATCTGGCAAGTATTTGTTTTAAATTGTTGACCTTAACCTGCATGAATACATAGTGGAGGGAAATAAGAGAAGGTTTTCTTTATTTTTGAGCCTGGAGAAATTCAAATTGTCTTGGTATATATTGGATGTGAGTGAAACAATGAATCTCCTCCTCTGAAGTTTAATTCCCCCTAATGTGACCTTTCCTAGCTCCAACACTTTTACCATTCTTTACAATTACTTGGGTTTTTTGTTGTTGTTTTTTTTTTTTTTTCAAGAGTCTCATGAGATCCTTGTAGGTAAAAATGCTGCTTCAGAAACTCATTATCACTTACAGGGAGGTAGTGTAGCCAGTGATTAAGACCATGAATTTTGAAGCTGGACAGACCAAGGTTTGACTCAAGATTTTGGAATCCATTAGCTGTGTGTGCTCCTCGCTTTTAATGTGGAGATTAACAGGGATAATTTATAGAGGTTGCCATAGGTAATATACGAGTCATTCGCACATTGCTGTTGGATCTTTGCTATCCCTATGAGGGTCAGATATAGTGTTTGGTACACAGTAAGTGCTCAATACAAGGTAGCAACATATTTTTTCCCACACTGTTTTGCTCTTAATCATGATTAAAAAGATGTAACCTGAATGAAAGAATAGGTCATTAAAAGCCACATGAAGCATTATCAAGGGCGTAAACAAACATCTCTTCTTCCTTAGGGAAGATGGTGTCTGGGCAAGTGCCCTGAGGGAGCCTCTATAACTAGCTCACTGAGATCTCTAATCCAGAATGGAACTCTTTAGTCTCCTGTTATCTATGGTGTTAGGAAAGGATGCTGTCTCATCCCTAGGACAGTGGCCTCCCTGCAAAGCCACAACCAAATGTCACATTTTTTCAGCTCAGCAAGAGAACCAAGATAACCTAGATGTATTGATTCTCCAAGTGGAGAAGCAGAAGCAGAAGCAGAGGGGTCTGAGCTCCAAGCTGTCACCTTTTCAGCAGGGTCCTGACAGAGGCGGATGAGAGGCAGTAGAGACAGCACTGTGGCTCCAAGCTGAAGGGGGTGAGTTCCCACTCTCTGCCCTGCTGGGTGCTGCAGCAGAGTGGCTAAAAGCTCAAGCCAGGGAAGCCAGCACACCTGAGTCGACCTGTTGCTGCACCTTGGTAGCTTTGGGACTTCATGCAAGTTGCTTAGCCCAGTGTGCTCATCTGTAGAAGGGGGATAGTCGTAATGCCCCATGGTGTTTAGAGTAATCCTTATCCCATAGTTAGTGCGCAGTAAATGTTTTTTCTTTTCTTTTCCATCCCACCCCTTAACTCCCTTAGCTTTCACTAACTTTCATGGCATGTAGTCTCAGTGTCTCTCTCTCTCTTCCCTCTCCTGCCTTACAGACCCTCCTAGAGGAGGATGGCTGCTGAGAACTCCTCTTCTGTGACAGAGTTTATCCTCTCAGGCTTAATGGACCAGCCAGAAAACCAGCTCTCCCTCTTCTTCCTGTTTCTAGGTTTCTATGTGATCACTGTGGTGGGCAATAGCCTTTAGAAATTGTGAGAGGGGAAAATATACAATGGCAGCCAATGCATACATGTATTGATAATAAGCACTGTTGTGAATACTGCTTTTCATAATTTGTTTTCTATCAACTTCTGTAGCATCAAACTATTTTTCCTTTATAGTTCTAATGATGTTTTGTTAGCTCTAGCTTACCACTTGATACAGTTTATCTTGAATAAGAATCAATTGTCTGCCACCCGTAATAGATCAGGAGCTCCTGGAGAGCACACTTTCTTTTTTTCACCTTTGTATTCCTGGTATTTGACAGTTTGTGTTTTGAATTCATTCAATATTTGATGTTCTGCATATTGCAGGGTAAAACAAGCTGTAGTATTTCTCATTTTCTAAGACATAAAGGTTGGGTTTTTTTCTGTTTGCAAAATGCAGTATGATAAAGATGCTCAAATCACTTAATATAAAAATTTAAGAAATAATTAAAATGCTTATAAAATACCTATAATGTCTACCCTCGAATTTAATATTAAGTTTCTTTTTATTTTAAATTTTCAGGAAGTCGGCATAAATCATGAGCATATATTTTGTTTTTGTGAATTGAGAGCTTGAATTCATATAAATCATTTTAAGGTTGCATATCTTAAGGCATAAATGGAATATATGAAAGTGTTTGTTGACTTCTGCTTGTTAGCAACTAAAAACTCCACTGAGCTTTGGCAATATGTTAGATGAGTGATATTTGTCTTAGAGGTTGTTTTGAAACTGGAAGTAGATTTTGGAATGTTAACAAATAGTAAGCATATTGCTTTTCTTGCTCCCAAGAGAAGTTGTGCATAGGAATAGAGAGCAAGAGACTTTACTGAGGGTAAATAAAAATGCAGAAAGTAATTAAACGAGTGTTAGAACAGCAATAGACATTCTTTTAATACAGGGAGCAATTTCCAGGAGATATCTCTCCAGGGCAAAGGTAAGCTGCTTGTTTTAAAATATATGTTTTACTTCAATGAGTAGAAGAAAATTATTTTGAAAACCTATGCTGGAAGTCTCAACACTTCTAAGTTCATCATCCAAGATATTGTCAATTTTATTTATTTTAACTAAATCTAAGTCTTATGCTTCTTCAATAGTAAATCAACTAATAAACCATGTAGAGACTCATAGTTACATTGAAATCACCCTTTATAAAATTAATAAGGGGCCATAAGGTATAATTGTGGTAGGGGCCTGAACTCTGCAAAGATAGAGGCATAGTTTAATATATATATATATATATATATATATATATATATATTATATTAAACAAGTTTAATATAATATATATAATATATATAGTTTAATATATATATATATATATATATATATATATATATATATATAAAACCAACCATTGTTCCCCAGCTTCTTCCCTAAAATCGCTTACTACTCAGGAGTCACATAGCTGATGGTCATAAAGATTCTTAGCTTTCTTCATTTCTCCCACAGATAATATCAACCTTGTGAAACCTAAGGCTAGTCTTTGATATATGCTCCATAGCCTGAAATCTGGTGGACCAGCTGACCCAACCAGACCAGTGGCCCATACCGTGGAACTGACTCAACTAGTCTTGTGACCCTCTCTGGAAACTGACAGTGCAAGAAGATGATTTCTGCTTCCCAACCCCGTGAGTTCATCCCCAGCCAATCAGCAGACCCAATTCCCTAGCCTTTTGCCCACCAAACTATCTTTAAGAACCCCTGGCCTCACCAGAAAGTATCTCAGGAATGGAAAAACAAATACCACATGTTCTCATTTATAAGTGGGAGCTAAACAATGGATATAGACGGTCATAAAGTGGTGAAATGGACATTGAAAACTAAGATGGGGAGAGTAGGAGAGGAGTGAGGGATAAAAATCCACTTATCGGGTATAATGTACACTATTCTGGTGACAAGGACACTGAAAGCCCTGGCTTCAGCATGATACAATTCATCCATGTGACAAAAAACACCTGTATCCCCTGAATTTTTTCAAAAAAATAAAAAACCTGGCCCCCACCTTCTTGGCAAAATGGATTTGAAAAATGTCTCCCATCTTCTTGCATAGTGCCCTGCAATGCGCCCCATGCATTTAAATAATGAAATTATTTCTCCACTATAACCTCTGTTATCACAGTGTATTGGCTTCCTCATGAGCAAGCAGCAGGCTTGGATGGTAATAATGTAAGTTGACAGAATAAGATAATATGAAAAAAAATTAAATGGCAGTCAATGTGTGTGTGTTTTTTAAGGAAATGTCATGATGAATGCTGTCTTTTATGATTTGGTTTCTATTAAAACTCTAGCATTTTCTCCTGGTATATACTACTTCTTTCTCATCCCGTAAACATATCTTTTCCCCTTAATATGCCCAATATCTCTTACCTTTGTGTCTTTGCTTCATATCTTCCCCTTCTATGGAATTCTTTTTCCTTCATCTTGGGGTGCCTGAAAAAGGTAAAACTGCTCTAGATGGAAATTTCTCATACACCAGGCTGCGGAGGATTTCTTCAAAAGAAAATAATAATTAATGAACAAAAAAGGAAAATGATCCACTAGAAGTGGGAAGAATTATATACAACAAAAACGAGCCTTAGGACCTCAATAATTTCTGTCTGTAGAATATTGATCTATAAAAGATTGTTGTGGAGTATGAGGTTTCCTTCCACTGTTGCTCTTGAAGTTTCCTTCCACGAGGAGTGACGTTAGTGCAACCAACTGACCATTATCTGATTGGGGATAACTTTTTCCTTCTTTTCCTTTTCCTTTTAGAAAGCCAGACTGCCTACAGGAAGCATGTCTTCTGTTATGATCCTTTATCCTGAACATCAGGCCCTGACACTGTGTTAGGGAAAAGTGAACCTGGTAACCAGATCAGTAACTGTTTAATCATGTATTAGAATGTCTATTTGTTTTAATATATATTAGTGTCTTTTCTTCTAAGCTTTTCTCCCTTTTTTTTTAAAGAGCAGTTTGATGATTTGGGGGATTGGTTTATACAATACAAAGAACCTAAGGGAAGAGTACAAAATGGGCCTTAACACCAATGCCAGTACTTTATCTCATTATGATTATAACTAAAGATATTATTAATTTTTGTATTATTTGCTTTTCTTTAGAACATACATCAAAGTCATTAACTTGAACATGAAGTATATACACAATACTTACACAACCTTATACAAAATACTTTTAATAAGTAACATAACATTTTAAAATATTGGAAACTGATTTGTATTTTGACTTAATGGAGCAAGAAGAGAACATTCAACTAGGGAGGGTTATATGATAACAAAGCTCTTAAAGTTCAAAATGTCTTCCTCTCCCTTTGTACTTAACTGCTGAGGACACAATGTCCTGAGAGGATTCATTATGAGAAAAATGTCAATCACAGCTTGAATAACTTACTTTGGAAGGAACTAGTGAGAAAGCAAATTGGAAGGTGAGACTTCATCTTTGATTTCAAATAAGTGGTCTTAACTTTTCTTCTTATCAAAAAAGTCTAAATCATTTTATTATGCATATATCTAAACCACTAATTTTCGCAGCTTTCAGGTAAAGTCCAGCACTTGGTTTATACAAAGTCTAGAGAAGAGGCCAGTAGAGATCATCTAATCTTAAATTGTGACATCATCCATTCAAATCCTTGGCACAATCCTTTGCCAGTAAGAGCACAGCATACCTGCATATGCCACTGGTGATCTTTCATAGAAGTTAGCTTCAAAAACTGGGAGATTTCTGCTACAGTCATGCATTCTTTAACATCTTGTTTATTAGCAAAAATCAGCAATCCAGCCTTCCTTAGGTCCTCATGTGCTAACATTTTTTAGAGTTCTCTAGTTACAGAAATCCTACCTCTATAGGGTCCACAACTTACAAACTCCATGTTAGTAAAGTGTTCCAGTAAGAACGAAGACATTCTTGGCCACCAATATCCTCCATAAGGAAATGTGTATTAGTAATTACTATCTCTTCTACATTACTTCCTCTTGTAGGGAACGTATGTACAACTTCATTCATAGAAAACTGGTAAAGTATTGTAGTTTCCCCTGCATTATCAAGCCCGACAATAACTTTGTGCTCCTGCTCATTGAAGTCTCCATACCCCAGTGAAGAGAATTCCCATTCTAGGGCCGCGGACCCCTCCGCAGCCACCGGAGCCCTCCGGCCTCCCCTGGCTCAGGCTGACGGGGAGCAGAAAGATGCGCTGGACCCTCCACCTCTGCTGCTTCTCCCGCCTCGGCCGGCCACTTCCAGGGAACCTGAGAAAGACGAAGCCCAGGCTGCCCTGCTGCGCACAGGGCCACTGCTCTCGCCTGGCTCCTGGCATCGCCACCCATGGTCTGCGACAGCCTCGTGGGGCACCGTCTTCCTGCTGCTACTCAGGGGCGGCAGCCTGAATTAGAGTCTTCATCACCAAATTTTTGTGATAAGAGGGGATTTTTTTTTTTTATCTCTGATATATCTTCTCACCTGTTCAGAACTCAGTAGAGAAGAGTGACTATGTTCTTAAATATCTACTAGAGAATATAATATCAAGGGCAATTACATAACCTTAACAGTTGTACCCCTATGATGCATTGTTGGGCATCTACCCAAAAGAGCATAAGACATTCTATTATAAAGACATCTGCACCCGAATGTTTATGGCAGCACAATTCACTATTGCACGGTCATGGAAACAACCCAAGTGCCCGTCAATTCATGAGTGGATAACTAAAATGTGGTATATGCTCACAATGGAATGTTACTCAATCCTAAGAAACAACGGTCAGCTAGCACCCTTTATGCTATCCTGGATTAAGTTTAAACCCCTAATACAAAGCGAGGCGACACAAGATCTGGAAAATGGGGTACACATCTACTCGCCACCAAATTGGTACTGACTGATTAAAACTATGGTGCTCAAATAATGGTAGTGTTCACCAGGGATTGGTGGGGGGGGGGAGGTGGAGACCTACATCTTAGGGATGTGGCGAGCATTATTTGGGGGAGGGATTACCTCTAACCCTTTTTAGGGAGAGACAGAGATATACATTGTAACCAAAATGTCTAAAAAAACCCCCTGTTACCAGGATATGGGCAGGTGGAAGGGGGGAGGAGGGGAAGGGTGTGTACTTACATAATGGGTGCCGTGTGCACCACCTGGAGGCTGGACATGCTTGAAGCTCTGGAATGGCAGGGTGGGGGAGGGGTGGCAGGGGAAATATATGTAACCCTAACAATATTTGTACCCCCATAATAATAAATAAATAAATAAATAAATAAAACTCTAAGTTTAAAAAATAAATAAATAAAATAAATTAAAGACATAAAAGAAGACAATGAAAAACTAAAAATACCAAGACACTATAAAAAGGTGACATATAGATTTCAATTAGAACTAAATGGAACTTTTAGGAAAAAAATATGTAATCATTGAAACTAAAAAGTAGATGGATTAGACACAGATGAAGAAAAAACATTGATAAAGAGATTGGTCTAAGTAAATTACATTATGTACAGCAGAGGATAAAAATAGATAATATAAAAGAGAACCTAAATCATGAGAGAGAGAGAAATCTGACATAAGTCCAGAAAGGTCCAGAATGGGCTCCAGAAAGAAAGGATTGAGGAGAGGCCTTATCTGAATATATAATGATGGAAAATTAATCAGAATTAAAAAAAATTGAATTCTTACACACAGAATAAAGAAACCTAAATGAACATCGATAAATTTTGCAGTAAAATTTTAATATCCAAAAGACAAAACAGAGAGAGAATGAGGTTGGGGGCCAAGAAGTGGAGAGGGGAAGTTGTGGGGGGGGAGAGAAAGAAGAGGAGAGGAGAGGAGAGGAGAGGAGAGGAGAGGAGAGGAGAGGAGAGGAGAGGAGAGGAGAGGAGAGGAGAGAAATATTGTCTATATAAAAAGGAAAAAGTAATTAATGATAGCAAACTTCTCAACAGCAAAAATGAGTCCACAGGCAGTAGAATAATGTATTCCTATGTTGAGGGAAAAAAGTCAACCTGGAATTCTACAGGCAGTCAAGCTTCTTTTTATGAGTCATGATGAAACAAGAACAATTTTAGGCAAAGACTGGGGAAATTTTACCACTACTACATTCTTACTGAAGGAACAATCAACAGGTATACTTTAGAATGAAGGATATGGAGTCAGAAATAAAGGGATAAGAGACAAAATGCCATGGTGTGGGAAGAAATTGGTGAACATATTGATAGATTTAAACAGGTATTAACTATATACAAATAAAATGATAAAAATAACTACATTGAGGTACTTAAAAACAAGGTGAAACTAACTTATCAAACAATAATAACATGTAAAATGGGAAGTAGAGTTAAAATAGCTTATGATCTTTAACTGAGAGGAGGATATATATTTTGATTAATTTAAACATTGTTAATTTAAAGACACATGCTAAAAGAGTAGAAATAAAACATGTAATTTTCAAATGAGAAGAGGAAAAGGGAAGTAAAGAAAACATGCTTAATACAATTTTAAAAAGGAACAAGGGAAAGGAGCAGAACAGAAGCATAATAAATGAAAAGCACAAAATAGTAGTAGAAATCAATTTAAATACATAAGTAACAATAATAAAGGTAAATGAAATAAGCCTATTATTTAAAAGAGTGAAATGTTCAGAATAGAAAGGGAAAAAAACCTATACAACTCCCCGCCCTTATCCTGATACAGCTATTCACTGTTTAGAAGGGACAACTATAACATTGAAGAAATAAGAAAAATGAAAAATACAGGACTGAAAATGAAATATCAGGCAAAAATCTACCAAATTAAACTGGCATGATTAAGTTAATACAAAGAAAAACAGACTTTAAAGATGATTATTGGAGATAAATCATAATAATAAAATAAAAATAAAAATAAATTCTAGGAAATAGCCAAATTGAGCAATAAAATTAATAAACTCGGCATGTAGATATTACACATAGAACTTTGCATTCAAGAATGAAGCATACATTTTGTTTTTGACACATATAGAATATATTTCAATATTTGCTTATGGACTAGTACTTAGATTCAGTCTCAACAAATGCAAACAAACCAATGTCATGAAGACCATATTTTCTGACTAACATACATTAAAATGAGAAATAAAACCCAAAATATATTCACCTCTCATGCATTTGAAATTTTATACATCTTAAATATTTCATAGAATAAGAAACAATTCAAAATGAAAATTAGAATATATATAGAACCAAATGACAATTAAAACACATATACTATAACTTGTAAGACATTGCTAAAATAGTAGTTGGAAGGAGATTATGGCCTTGAATTTTTTTGGTTTTAAGGAAAGAAGGCATTTTGAAATAAATGTGGCAATGTAAACTCAAAGAATAATAATACTTTAATAGTAATATAATATTTGTACCCCTTAATATGCTTTCCATTCTTGTAATATCTCACTTGGAGGGATGGGGCTCAAGCTCTATCCAGAATAATATAAGAGGTGCTAGTTCATCATTTTTTATTGTAGAAATTTCCACTTAGGATGTGGGAAGAAAGAGAGAAATATTCCAAACAATAGATTTCCTTAGAGAGATCAAGATGGTGGGGAGATGGGAGTTTGTTTTAGGCTTTACCTTGGTGGATGTACAATCCCTAGAGTGAAGGGAAAATTTGAGTAGAATGTTGAATCCCTAAGGAGCTAAAGACAGAACATGGTCCCAGATGTAAATATAGTCCTCTTCTTTCCCTATTACTCCCCAAAATGCTTGAGATAGTATTACATGGAAATTCTAACTTAATTGCTAAGATAGATTATCCCTAACCTATGTGAACACTTTTCTGGACTATAAAGAGAGGGAAAGCTCTCCTGAGTTGTTAAAATAACATTTATATCTCAACCAAACAAGGACAGTGTGAGAAAGGAATATTAATAGGGCAACCTGACATGTTTTAGAGGGTCAGTGGTTTACTCTCATTGTTAGGATACAGAAATATCTGACATTTTGTCACAAAGTAGAAAGTTGAGATTTGGATTAAAGTAATAAAGTCATTCTTTACAGGAAAGGCTATTTTAATTAGGTTTTTTTTCCAGAAACAACTGTATACAAGAACTTGTGTTCTCTTGTTGATTTTTATGACAGAAAGCAGATGGACTGTTGAGTAGAAAAAATTCAAGAGCTTTCTTAGACAGCAAATCTCTCTGGGGCTGAGGGCAGCTAGAGCAGAGATTCAGACAAATAATGATTGACAAAACACTTTGTAAATTCTGAAGTTTTATAAAAGAACAAAGTATATTTTATTATTGATTTCTATTAACAGGGACCAATTTATTGGGTGATGTAATCCTTTTGAGATCATGTGGAGCTGTAGTTTGTTTTTCCATTAACTGTGTATTGATCACAAGGCCAAATCTCAAGAGATTTTGTAAACCTTTGGGAATTAGTTGTATATTTCTAAGCTCTATTTCAACATTTCCACTAAATACAAGGATTCTAGTTTTTGAGGGTAAATGTCTTAAGGATAAGTGGTTATCAAATTTTCAGCAGGTCCCATAAGTACTACATGGTGTTTGGATTGGTTTTACCTAAATGCGTTAATTGGCAATTAGTTTCCAAAGATGATTAGATTAATCATGTCTAACAGTTACATCATATTAATATATATATATAGTGCCAGGCTTTTTAGTATTCAACCATTACTGATCCATTTAGTCCTTAAAAAATAAAATTCCAGTAAGACGGGTTTTAAACATGAGGACATTAAGTCATAGGAAATATAATTTGTTCAAAGTTTCAAAATAGTAAGTGGCAAAGCTAAGATATGATTACAGGTATAATTGCTCCAGAGTTGCATTAAAATTCTTATTATTATGCTATTGTATTCATTTACTTCTTGAGATTATATTCAATTATTTTTTAAATACTACAAAAACATACATTGCAAGAAAAGCCAACTGCTCTGAAAATTTTGCCTGGAAAAAGGTAATCTTGAATTTTATATATGCAGATGGTCCCTGGTTTATGATGGCTCAACTTATGACTTTAAGACAGGTTTATCTGGATGTAACCTCATTGAGGACCATCTGGATTTAGTATGGTTCCATTTATGATTTTTTGGCTTTACTTAGGATGGGTTTACTGGGGTATTAAGTGACTATCTGACTTACATACTTTCAAATTATGATGATTGTATTGGAACATAGCCCCATCGTAAGTTAAAGAGTATCTGTAGTTATTTACTAATTTTCTGTCAGAATGTACCATGAATGAGTTAATTTCTTTGATTCAATTTCCCAATATCTGCATTTCAGCTTTAGCATTTCTGCTAGTGAGTCAAAGAAGTCTTGCAGAGCCCAACATTTTAATTTCCTGTTGTCCTAAAATTTGTTTCACTGGCTTACCTGGTAGTTGTTTTCTTTTAGAGATGGTTTTTGCTTGTTAAATCATGTCTAATAGAAGGCACAATTGGAAATTGTGGTATTAAATTGTCAAACTTATGTTGTGACTGGGCACTTGACCATCATTGTCAAAGTTTAAGAAATTAAGAATATTTTAGATGTGGAATGGTCACAATGCTTGGTTATGTTATTTTTCTTTTCTTTCTTTTTAAAACTGTTAATTATTATGGGTACATTATAGTTGTATGTCTTTATAGGGTACATGTGATGCTTTGGTACAGGCATACAATGGGAATTAATCAAATCAGGGTAATCGAGGTATCCATCACCTCAGGCATTTATCATTTCCTTGTGTTAGGAACATTCTAATTCTACTCTTTTTTTAAAATAGTTATTTTAAAGTCTGCCCTAACTTACTGTTGATTATACTCACTTTATTGTGCTATCAAATAGTCTTTGCAGGAACAGAGTTGGGATGTTTGCCAATACAGTTCCTCCTTAAATTGAAATCAGAATGTCTTATTATTCATAGCCTCTAATATGTGCCCAAATCTTCATAATTCTTTCAGAGCAACTGTAGGAACCCCAAGAATCACTTGACCTCTGTGTTTCTTGTATTATAACTTTTTATGTGTTTTCCTTTTGCATTTGAACAAGAGGGCTCTTCTTGATAAAAGCCAGAACAGATGCTGCTTTTCTCTTGATTATTTTGAACAATGCATACACTCATCAACTTTCCCATTCACACCCTGGAGAAGGAGGCCTGATGTTTTGGGGAGCTTTGGAATAAATTAGATAGCAAACTCTGAAAGTATCTTATAAATGTAAAATATAAATAAATAAAGAAAGAAATAAAATGGTAACCAATAGTTACAAAGTAGCTTAAAGCTTGCAAAACTCTGTACAGATCTTTTTTGTCTTTATAACTAGTCTCTAGATGAGGCAATAAACAGTCAGAGGTAAATGACCTGCTCTAGTCACACAGATGTTGCACCAAGTAGTGGAGTCATGCTTTTAGCCCATTCTTCTGACTTCAAATAAGAAACCTTTCCATCTATGTCATTATATGATCATTGTGGATGAGATATGAAATTAACAGATTTCCTTCTGGTGAAAGTCATATAGATGTTTTGTAACATTTGCTTTGAATAAAATGACAAACACAGGAATATCTCCTTTACAAAAGATTAATTTAGGTAATTTTTAAATTAAATGTTATCTTTCTAGTGGGAGAAAATAACAGATCGATACCTGCCCTAGATAGCTGTATGCTTAAAAAGTAGGGGTTTGCAAGAAAGATTGTCCTAAATTTGTGTATTTATGTTAAGTAAAAGAAGCAAAATGGCATAATTTGATTTTTATTCTAATTAGGCAAACACATACATGAATATAGTTGAATTTAAATTCTGGGCATTTCATGGTTAACTTGAAAGATCTTATGTTTTTGAATAGTTGATTGTGCAAACAAGCAGTTACTTTTCTCAAGAATGGGAGCTGGCACTTTTCTGTCTTACACTATGGTTGCATTATAAAGTTTTAAAAGCAATAGAACTATAGGTCACCAGCCATGGGGAAGACAAATTGGGAAAGAAACAGAGCAGTATCTCATTCTCTGTCCACAGAAAAGCATATCACTTAGTAGTAGTTGCTCACTTTCACTTCTATTTGGTGTTAATATAATTTCATTTTCAGTGAAATCTCACATACGTCAATACCTTATTATTTTTTCTTAACTATAAAGTACCTCATTTACTAAATTACTTTGCTAGAAAATTTAAACATTGCATTTCATTTTCATCTGCCTTTTTGAGTTGAAGATAGTAAAAGTAAATAAATGCTTATTTATGATTTAGGGAAATCATTTTTATGCACATGAGCTATTTTGTGCATGCGTTTTCATATGACATAATTTTCTGCAGGCCTAGATAACTATGCAATTTAAGGATTTTTTTTTTTTACTGTTTTTTAAATTACTTTTCTGGAACCCTCTTTTCATGCTATTAAACCAGCCTTCCTTCTACAAGCTTTATTTAACAGCTTGCCTATATATCCCCACCCCTTTCGAATTTGTTGCCTTTATTGTGGTTACTTCCAGGTATGTTAACATTATTTCTTAATAAAAAGAATGAAATGGGGCTGAGAGAGGACCAATGTATACTGATAAGTGAATAAATTTTAATAAATGGATATTGTAGCATTTATATTAATTTCTTAAAGGTGTTTTTATGTACATTCAGAGTTTTTGTAACATTGGGATTTCAAGTCACTGGATAAATATCTCCAGATGAGTAAAATGTTACTGCCTATCTGTTGCTTTTTTCAGTCTATTGGGCTCTATCAAAACATAGCCTAATGGGCTTTGTTTACTCTGATAGATCAGCAAACATCAGCAGGAATATCTCTACAGTCACAGAGAGATAGATCTGCTCTGGTTCTGATCTCCGGATAACTCTTCCTAGTGGTAATAATTTCTATATTGTTTAGGATTATAAAAGGAATCTAGTCCGCTGTGTGTGAACCCATCCAAAAACTTTGGTCCCCACTAAGTAGATCTCCACCAAAAATGCTCTGCTTCCCTCCCTGCTCACTTTCATAGCTTGTTAGCTTCTGTATGAGTTACAAAAATATTAGGCATCAGTCTGATTCATGTGGTTCATTGAACAAGGTCAAAGCATTTAACTGAAGATGGTCCAATTTCACAGTCATTATTAATGGGGCTACTTAGGGTTGCATCCTGGCAACTCTGACTCTTTCTCTTAGAGTATTGTCTAATATACTGAACTCAGAAACATGGCTCTCCTTTCATGTGTTCTTGAAGATAATAACAGCCATCTAATTCAGCCTTTAAATCAACACATATATTGAGCACCTTTAATATGTTGTAGAAGGTATATAAAAATATATTGTAGTAAATTGTCATAACTTTTTGCTTATGATCATAAAAGTGCTTTTTATAAAAAATAAATGAAGCAATATATTATTTTATGTATGAAGTTTTTTCTCCCTTGATATTCTTTCTAATTTTGGAGATATAGAATTTAAAGGCATATCAATATCCAAATACTGCATATTTCTCTCTTGAGTATCATGAATCAAAGGAACATTTTATACTCTTCAAACAACCCAGTGAAAAATGATCAAACTTGATTCCATAGGTAACACATAGCATTTTGGCTAAAAGCAAGAAACCGTGAATCCTCTAACTGAAATTCAGAGGAAACTAAGTCAGTGAAGAAGAAACTCTCCAGCTCTGAACCAGTAGCTTTGGGAGAGAAAAGTCAGTGAGAGTTTGGCCATCAGTAGCAGATAGCAGGGAGGGGTCAGGGACGGAAGCACTGATTTGTTGGTGGCTCAAGTATTACACCTAACAGTCAACCCTATATCTTCAGTGTTTCTGGAACAGGAAAGTATTAAACTATAGTCTGAGAATAGTCTTTGACACCATGTTTCTTTCAACCACATGCACACTGAGTAAAGAAGATCTTGGCCCACTCGAGTTCTCCATTCAGAGAACAGAAGTGGGGAATGAGGGTATGAATTGATCGCAGCCATTCCTACAATTTATCTTTGTACTCGCAGTCTCTTTATAGAGGTTTTTTATGTTTCTTAGTTCTCAGTTTCAGAGAATGTTAATTATGTTGATTCATGCAGATGATCTGGGAAACTGAAGTGGACTACTTTGCTATCACCAGAGCTAGATTGGAAGCTATGTTGTAACAAAGTCTGAATGTTCTATTGCTATATGCTCAGATAAAGATGGCAGGCTGGCTTATTTTAATAGTAGCAATGGAAAACTAATTAGGTCTGTATAGTTCGCGTTTTCTTTCAGAGTGAGGTAGTTAGGGGCCTAATCCTGGGAACAAAATGAAAGGGTTCTGACTCAAAGAGGAGTATTCAATAGGGTTAGGTGGAACCAAGGCTCTGAGTTATACTTGTAGTCTTTGTCCTTGAGCTTTTAAGAGGTCTATGAAAGAAATTTAGTCATGGGACAGATGAGGCTAACAGGAAAGGAAACAACCAAGGAAAGGCATGTCATTCTGCTTTGGGAGTCAGAAAATGTCTAATGTCCCTCTATACTTTTATTTCTTCTTACAGATAATACCTGGTAAGAAATGGCTACTTCAAACCATTCTTCAAAGATTGAGTTTATCCTTGAAGGGCTAACAAAACAATCAGAGCTTCAGTTGCCACTCTTCATCGTGTTCCTTGGAATATATGTGGTCACAGTGATGGGAAACCTGGGCATGATCCTCTTAATTGCTATCAGTTCTCAACTTCACTCTCCAATGTATTATTTTCTCAGTCATTTGTCCTTCATTGATCTCTGCTACTCCTCTGTAATTACCCCGAAGATGCTAGTGAACTTTGTGTCAGAGAAGAACATTATCTCCTTTCGGGAGTGCATGACTCAGCTTTATTTCTTTCTGATTTTTGTAATTGCAGAAGGCTACCTTCTGACAGCCATGGCATATGACCGTTATGTTGCTATCTGTAGCCCACTGCTTTATAATGTTGTCATGTCCCATAGGGTCTGTTCCATAATGATGGCCGTGGTTTATTCACTGGGTTTGTTTGGGGCCACCGTCCATACTACCCACATGTCAGTGTTGTCCTTCTGTGGTTCTCATATTGTCAGTCATTATTTTTGTGATATTCTTCCCTTGTTGACTTTGTCTTGCTCTAGCACCCGAGTCAATGAGATCCTGCTGTTTATTATTGGAGGAGTTAATACCTTAGCACCTACACTGGCTGTCCTCATCTCTTATGCTTTCATCCTCTCTAGTATCCTCCGTATTCGCTCCACTGAGGGACGGTCCAAAGCCTTCAGCACTTGTAGCTCCCACCTCATGGCTGTGGGCATCTTTTTTGGGTCAATAACATTCATGTATTTCAAGCCTCCTTCCAGCAATAATATGGAACAGGAGAAGGTGTCCTCTGTGTTCTACACCACAGTGATCCCCATGCTGAATCCCCTGATCTACAGCCTGCGGAACAAGGATGTGAAGACTGCACTGAGGAAGGTGGTTGGGGGAAGGCAGACATGCGGAAAATGTGGGACCTCGTAGGGAGCAAGAAGATATGAGCCAGATGAAAAAGTTGTCATGGGCTCTTTGTAACTTTCTTTCTCTCTTACAGAGTGAAAATTCATGACTATTTACATATTTTATACTTGAGAACAATTGAGACATTTTTGGAGATTAGATAATATTCAATATAATCTTTGGTAATGTACTAGAGAAACAGGAGTTGACAGAAGAGGTCAGGCAATGACCATAAAAATGAATATTTAGGATATATTAATGTTGATAATGCTTGATATGAAGAAGTAGAGAGTGAGTTAAGGGTTGTATTTGAGAAGGGATGACATTAATTGGAAAATCAAAATTCCTGGAGTTAGGAAGAAAAATGTCTTTAAACTTTTTGAGAGGAGCAATTTTTTGTTAGTCCTCAAATCTTTGTAAGATATTAAGGATATTGAGATGAAGGGAGGGGTGTGTGTGTGTGTGTGACAGAAAGAGAGAGGATGTTGGGGAGAGAACTACATTTAGGCTGTGAATTAGGGTTAAAAATATGTCAAAGATGTAGGTTAGTCTTATCCAGAACTTACACACAGACAGCAAAAATCACTAGCGACTACCTGGAAGTTGCCCATTGCCTCTCTTCAGACCATCACTTAGGCTATGACTGTCCGGCACAAAGTCTAGTAGAGCATGGCTCCCATCTGGAAAATTGAATTCAGTTTTTATTTTATATTAAAATAATCATTTTAGTGATACCAATGATGTTTCTTTTCTCTTGGAATTCTGTAGCTGTTTTTTACCCCCTGTGTGAATCCCAGCTTTTGAATACTCTGTGATTTTGCCAATTTTCACCCTTATCTTTCGGTGCAGGAATCCAATACTCTCAGAAAACAGAAACACTGTCTCACTGGTGATTCTCCCCACTGGGACAATCATTCCAGACATGAGTACATAACCTTCAGATCACTTTGCTCTTAACTACAGAGCTTTCTATTAGAGATATGTGTATGAAGTAGCAGTATGATTTAGTATTTCTTTTTGCCAATGATTTAAATGAGAATATCAAAGAAGTTTCAATCGGATTTTCAGATGATGTGAAGTTGACTTAATGGGCGACAGAATCGTGATTCAGAAGGACTTCTAGAGTGATAGGCACATTTTATGACATTAAAATATACATGGATAACATAAAATTCTATACTTATACAAAAATTAAGAGTGTGGGAAAGACAGTGATTAACTACAGAGAATTGAGTTTTTGATGACAATAGAGTCAATATAAGTAAAAAGCATAGCTACCTAAAAGTTAATGCTACCTTGTCTACATTAGCTACATTTTAGGATTGAGAATGAGAAATGTTCCAGTCATCATTTGCAGTATAGTAATTAGACTAGTTGTGTTTGAATGCAATTTAGTTAGTGGATATCACTATACCAGCAGCCATGGGCATTTTCAAGTATATTCTGAGGAGTGTGGCCATGATAAAAGGAATTGAAATCACATATTCATTGAGTAGTTCATTCTCTTGATCATTCATCTTACAAATACTTCTTGAATTTTAATAATTGCCTGACAGTATTTCTCATACTGGTAATAAAGAGATGAACAAAAATGTAAAGTTCTTGCCTTCATTAGATTTAGGTTTTAGTTTCAAAGAAAGATAATTAACAGGTGGACACATACACAATGCAATCTCAAGACATAAACTGTTTTAGAGAGAATATAAAGCAAGATAACAGAATAGAAATTACAGATATCGGGGGTTAGTTATTAATGGATTATACATAGAAAGGCTGCAGGATAGTTATTGAAGTTTTTGTAGTTTTTGCCATAGTAGATTTTGTTGAATGAGAGAAAGTTACAGAAAGGAACACTTTTTCTCAATTAAGGCAGACTCTTCTAAAAATCAGAATTGTCCAAAAATAATTAGCCCTCTTAAGAATTTGTGAACTGCCCAGCAATAGGGGTTTAAGTAGAGACTAAACCATTCAGTCTGGGATATTTCTGAGAAGAATCAAATACCAGCTAGGGGTATGACCAAAGTGATCCCTTTGCTCATTTGCAACGTTGAGGCTTTCTGATCCTTTTACCTTCTGATCCTTTCTCTTCCCTCCCTTTTCTCCTTTCCACTATCCTGTCATGCCTCTTCCCTCTTTCCTTTAACCTCTTTTACTTCCTTTCTCTTCTCTTCCACTTTATAAGTTCCTGTAAATCAAAGCTAATAGCTTAATAACTTTCACCCTCATGGTCTTTAGCTGGTGGTCAATATTTTTTAATAAGATTTTGTCGAATTTAAATGATGTTGAGGCTTTTGTTGAGTGCATTGTGTAATCTTTATTTAAAATCACAAACAGCAGGAGGTGATGCCCCTGATTACACATCTTGGGATATACATGTATATGTTCTGGCATTGCTACCATTTATCATGTTATAATGTCAAAAGCTTAGATTGTCAAGGTCAAAAAACACAACTTGTGTTACACTTTCTCTGCCTATCTAATTTTAGTTAACCACACTATTGCAATTAATTGCCTCTTAGACCCTCATTTCTCAGAACAATTTCAGTGACCAACATTTTTTCAGGATGAAATGTATGTAACCAAGCCCACATGCTAGAATACTATAATCATATAAAATTCTCTTTTGGGGGCACTTTTTATGTTATATCCTGTGGTAGTTGCTTTGTATGTATTTGTATCTAAACTTTACAATGATTAACTATAATGTGGCACCATTATCCTAAGTTTACTAATGAAAAGTTTGTCCTCTGAGAGTTTAAATGAATTCCCCAAGGCCCCATGCTTTGTAAGTGGCAGAACTTGAAGTAAAATGTAGCTCAGACTCATTTGAATTTCTGTCTTTTCCATGGCCTCACTTTGCTTGCCTGGTAGGCTGCAAACTGATTACCTTTGCTTTGGGAAAAGCAGACCCTGGAGTTTAATTAAAAAGGATTTGTTATGGGATACTGAGTTGAGTCTCCTCTGAGTAACTGAAATATCCAAGGAAGTTTTCTTCACAGTTTCTTTCACCTTGTAAACTATAGGCAAAACCTCTTCACTTGAGCACTCCCCTGGGATTCTCAAGTAATTTGTAGAAGTGGACTAAATAATTTTTATCCAAAGCTTAAGGGTTACTAGAACTTCAAAGAAGAAAGAAATTTAATCTTTGATAGAGCAACATACATTTATCCTATACCTAGTTTACTTAACATTTTAAAACATTAACAAATCTCAATTAAAAGTTTTTGTAGAGTTCTGTCTTTTCCAATGTCTTTTTCTGCGTGTCCTATTGCCTCCATATTCTACTTCTCAATGGATAGTTATTTGGGGACATAAATTCCAAAGTCTTAAAATCCCTCAATCAATATTAACATTTTCTAATATTTTATCTCCATATATAGTATGATATCTCTTCCTATATTTTTAA
>VSMD01079150.1:0-81804 GCA_008750895.1 Mirza zaza | reverse complement strand
TTCAGGTGGTAGGAGAGTGTTTGGTGAACAAGACAATGTTTTCAAGGTAACCTCAAAAAATAAAATAGGAGGCCGCAACAGTGCAAAGCGTATGCACAAACACTTGACACCTCAAAGAAAGGCAGAAAGAGCATAACCCAATTTTAACTATCCTTGTCTCTAGGAGATGAGATGAGAGGATGATTATTTCCTTAGTGCTTTCATATTTTATGTTTTCCTCACGTATAACTTTTATAATTTAAAAAATTTACAATTATCCTTGGTATCAGCAGGAGGTTGGTTCCGGGTTCCCATGTGGATGTCAAAATTCATGGATTCTCAAGTCTCTGACGCAAAATGGTACAGTATTTGCATATGACCTCTGCACCCTTCCGTGTACTTTAAATCATCTCTAGATTACTTGTATTAGCCGGGCATGGTGGCTGACACTTTGTGTCCCAGCTACTCGGGAGGCTGAGGCAGGAGGATCGCTTGAGCCCAGGAGCTGGAGGTTGCAGTGAGCTATGATTACACCACTGCACTCCAGCCTGGGCGACAGAGTCTCAAAAATGAATGAATGAATGAATGAATAAATAAAATAAATTACTTGTCATACCTAATACAATTGAATGCTATGTAAATAAGTGTTATACAGGCAGTCCGCAGGTTACAGATGAGATACATTTCTGAGAATGTCTTTAGGACGGATTTGTATGTAACTCGGCCCCTCCTAAAATCCCCAGCTCTTCCCGCCAAAAGTCCCTGGCCAGGCCCAAAGGGAATAAAAGGCCTCAGCCCCTTCAAACGGGGCGACTTCTGGGGTCCCAGAACCTCGTCCACGAGTGTGTAATAAAGCCACGTGGTTTGGCCCCCACTCTTTCTTTCTGTCTGTCTTTTCTTCTCGCCGCCGCCGAAAAACCTTACAAGGTTCACCGTCCCTAGCACTGCGCCCGGGTCGTGCTCCCTGCAGGGGCATCCCCGAGGCAGGAGGCATGACCGTCATTGTCGTGGAAGACGAGGACGGAGGCGGTGTGGGAGAGGACGGAGCGGGCGCTGGGGGGTCGGGGTTTGGCTCCGCTGCGGGAGAGCGGCGCTCATCGCCGAAGGGGCTTCTTCACAAGGCATCGAGGGAGGCTGCGTGGGGGGCCCTGTGTCGCTGTCATCGCAAACGGCCTCGTAGCGGCTGACGTTCTCAGCAACCGCGCGGCGGACATTTGTAAACCGCTCGCCGTCAGGGTCTTGCCGCTCGCGCTTAGCAAATCCTGCTTCCGTCACTCGGGGGGCTCCAGCCAGTTCTTTCGTTGTCGACTTTCTTGGTGCCGGGCCTTGCGATTCTTCCTATTCTTGCGTTTCTCTCGGGCTGCGCCTCCGTCTAGCTGCGCGGCCGGCGCCGGCGCTAGGATGCTGCGCCCGAGAGCCGCCCGCGCCGCGCGGAGGAAACCAGCTCTGCAATGGTTAGTTTAATCATTTCATTATAAGGCACCCTTCTGGGGAGCCCCGGGGACCCGTTGGTAAGTACGGGACGCTGTCGGTGGGGCCGTCCGTAACCCAGGGACTGCCTGCCCTGTATTGGATTTTATTAGTGTTTATCTTCATTGCTGTATTATTATTATTATTATTATTATTTTTAATTTTCCATCTGAGGTTGGCTGAGGCCGTGGGTGCAGACCTCGTGGGTACGGAGGGCCGACTGTTTAGCCGATTCTTATCAGCCATGGCAGTGAGGTTCTATAAAGTCACCACCAGCCTGAGCCAGCAAACACGGGGCCACCGGTCCCAGGGGAAATAGAGGGTTGGGTTCCCGTGAGTGGCTGGTTACAACGTTGTCATCAACTGATCAATAAATGACCTTGATTTATGTGTGTTTCCGTTTGAAAACCCCTTATCGAATACCTATTTATTTAAAATAATTAATTATAGCCAGTGTTTTCTTTATAATAAAACACTAGCCGGGAAGGGTTTCACATGTTCCTGAGCCCAGGTAACGGGACCATAAATTTCCTCGGCTTTCGGCCTCACAACCATTTCCGCTCAGTCCCCTTGGGGAACTCACAGGCGGTGTGGCCCCTGCCCGTCTCTTCCGAAAGCGTCATTACCCGCCGTCGAGGGCTCTTTAGCGCTTCCCAGAGCGGCCTCGTGCCCAGGGGGCGAGCTTCCCCTTCCTGCTCCTCGGGGCACCGTCTGTTGATGGACCGGCAGGGAACCGCCTGCCGAGGGCGCAGCTCCGCCCGCAGGACGCTGTCCCACGCTCGCGTTTTCTCTGTGGGAGGAAACACCCGCCTGCGCTTCACAGCACCGGGCCGCTCCTCGCCCTGTGCTTGGGGCCACGTGACGCAGTGAATCGCCGACGAAAAGCACAAAACCGCACAGAGCAGGGCACTGACCAGCCTGCCCGGTGGACGCTCCTTTGCCATCCTGAGAGCCGCTTCCCCACCCCGCCGGGAAGGCGCACGCCGGGCCGGGCGGCTCGAGGCTTTCGCTGCCCTTGGCGGGTCTGGGGGCGACCGCAAAGCGCCCGGGCTGCTGATCTCACAAAGCAGGTGGACTCGCACGTGCGGCATCCCCGGATAAACAGGGTCGGCTGCGATTAAGACCTAACACGCCAGGTTTCCGTTGTTTTTGTAGTGCGTATGAGTAAAGTCGTTTTGGTCACATTTCCGGTCTTCCGGATAGATCACGTGGATCTAAATTCACTGCGTCACGGTTTTCTGAACACGAGGCTGCTCCACAGCCTGCCTGGTGAGCTCTTCACTAGGGAATCATAACCCATAAAATGTAATGGCATTAAATATGTTTCGTGTTAGAGAGCAGTAATTTCTAATCGAAATCGCCGTGCCCGGGCTTTACTTTTCCGTGTGGAGTGTCATGCATGGAGCGCGGGATGGAGGCAAGATGAGCCGGAGCGGGAGGCCTCCGGCTCGTGGGGCAGGGCTCCACCGGGGAGTTTCACACGTGGGGGGATCGGATTTCGCTTCCCTTGGTTTGTGCCCCAACCAGCACCTGGGAAAACAGACCCCCCTCGGCCCCGCCAGGCAGCCCCGCCCGCCAGCACCGCTGCAGAGAGGAGTTTAACTCAATTAACAGAAAACGACATCAACAAACATCAGCTCGCGAGGCTCCCTCTGGACTGCAGGGCCCGCGGCTCAGCTGTCCTGGAACACGCCCTCCGTCCTGGCTTTCCCCGAGAAGCAGGGACCCCGAGTGTCCCCAGCCTGCCCTCTGTTCTGTCTTGAGTTGGGGTCGCCACTGCCGTTGCTATGGAAACCTTCGCTCTGCAAGGCACCCTGATTGGCAGGTGTGAGGCCGGGTGGGGGAGCCGGAAGTCTGCACTGTCCTCTGGTCCCTCTCCCGAGAGTCCCCTCGGCACCCATACTAGGCCTGCCCCGCACGGAACGGGCGTCTCCAGCAGGCAGCAGAGCGCGGGGAAGGAGGCAGGGAGCAACTCGGCGCTTGCAGCCCCTGCCCTGATAGTCCCAGGGTGGTGGCAGCCGGCGGCGGTGGGGAAAGTAGAGGCTGGGCCAGGGCGTCTGCTCCAGCGGGGAGGGCCGGGGCTTGGCGTCCAGGTGGGGTCTGTCTCAGACGGGCCACGGGAAGTGCGGGAAAAACTACTGCTTATAGAAAGGTCAACATACCATCCAGGAGGTGCTACAAGTGAGCGAGAGAACGTAAGAGGGAACGCTTTGACGACGACGCGCGTTCATGTGACGGGTATTGTCGCCAAAGAGGGGCCAGTGTGGGAAAGCCAGGCCTGAGCCTTCCAGCCCCTTGTTGCGTTTTAACAGCAACTGCAGTGTTCTTCCCTTAACAGTTGACGTTGGCATAGACGGACCATCACCATGCGTAAGGAAAAACATTATAAGAAAAGCCACAAAGAGACTTAGCAACTGTGTCTCTGTGCCTATTCAAACGGCGTTACCATGTGGTTCCCTTGGCCCTCGTAGACACCAAAGCATTACGGAGGCGACATTCGGGGTTGGGAGAAGATGATCCGTTCCAGGAATAACAAGGGAAACGACATGACACGTGGTCACTTGGTACCTGTCGGGCATGTAATTTAAGCAGCTTCACGTGCACGGGGCTGCCGGGTAGGGTTAGCACCCTCCACTTTTCCTTCCGGGGCAAGGAGAGCAAAGTCGTCTCAAGCCACGCTAAGTGGGTTGCTGGGGGGGGGGCATTGGCAGGGACGAGGCGCCCCAGAGAAGCTGCCCAGTGCAAAGAGTTGGGGACGGGCTGGCCTAAGGAGGGCCACACCTGTTCCGGAGGGAAGGCCCCGTGCTGGCCCCGTGGACTCTGAGAACGGGGCTGACACATCTGGCTGGACCAGGCCCTTCTCCCTAGTGTCGGGGTTCTGTATAAAGACACCAAAATACTTTCATGGCAATTGATTCAGTAAGGGATGAACTAAACATTTAACATACACATTTAAATATCTACTGAAACATACTGAGCACGTGACATACACTGTGCGTGTGTACCCGTGTGCACGCCCACCCTGCACTCTCTCTGAGACGGGACTTGGCGTCTTAGGCACCTGCCTGCTGTCTGCGTCCGCCTTCCGGCCACGCTCCTGTAGAGAGGGGGTCTGGTCTGTCTGCCCGCTACCAAAGCCAGGGGCGTAGAGCCGCGTGGCGATCCGGCGCTGGTGGTGATCGGTGTGTGCGTGTCGAACAAAGCAGAGCTGCCTTAGGTCCCACCAGGACTGTTGGTACAAATGGGGGCCCTTCGTGGGACACTTTCCTTTTCTCCCCTGGCTGCTCCGCCCACCTGCCAACGCAGGAGAGCGCCCTGTCCCTTAACATTGCGGGGCTCTCCCGGGAGGGCTCCCAGGGCTCCCCAACAGGTCTGGTTGGTTGGCACATGGCGTCGGCCTCCTCTGGGCCACACTGCTGTCCCCGGGTGTGCTTGAGCCCACTGGATCTTGCTGGAGTTTGTCATGGTGGCCGCGGTGCCCTCTAGACCTGGCGTCCTCTGCCGGGCATAGCTGCAGCGCCCAGACCCCGTGCTCCGGACGCTGCCTTCGTGCCGGCCATCTCCCGAGGGACCAGGCCCCCTACCCAAGCACGGGGCGGGGTTGGCAGCGAAGCGCAGGCAATGCCTCTTCCTGCCTGGAGTGTCGAGCGTCCTCACGCTCAGCGGCTCTGCCAGCTCTCACCTGCATCCCCGCGGCATTTCCGTCCGTCTCCCTTGCGAGGCCCCGGGCTCAGGCCGGAAGATGCAGGTGCTGGGAGAACATCCAGCGGGAGAGACGGTCACTTCTGCCACTAAGGCAGATGCCAGGTGTGCCCAGCTCACCCTTCCCTCAGAGTGAGCTCTTGCCACCCCGCACCCCTCAAACGCAGGTCTGGGGTCCCCCGTCACTGGAGCGTCGGAAAAGCCCAGGTCGCAGTGGAGGCCCCGCAGCAAAAGACCAGGCCAAGGCCACCCTGCCCCGTAACGCCCGGCAGGGTCTGCAGCATGAGGACGACAGGCGCAGGCACTGCCGGGGTGCGGTCAGGAGACAGGCCAGGACACACAGGTGGGGGCTGGGAGACCCCGGCCAGGCTGTTTGGGGCGAGAGTCAAAGCCGGCCTGCACAGCCCTCCTCCAACCCGGAGATGCGGCTGGGACGGCAGCTTCGCTCCCTCAGCCGTGGGTGGGTGTGGCCGCCTCCCCGGCCACCTGGTCACGGCTGGGGCACCCTTGTCCCTGGGCCTCGGGGCGACTCCAAGCCACACTCCCAGCTGCCACCACAGGAGAAAGTCAAAGGACACGGGCTCCTGCCGCGGTCTCGCCTTTGCACTCTAAGTTCCTCCCCATTGGATGGTGGACTCTTCACACATGGGTCCTCAGTTTCCCATTTTATTACGTTTATTTCTCTGTGGCTGTGTCTCGCGTCCCGTGGCTGCCTGCGTGGGATGTCCCAGGGTTCCCCGCCTGGTCTGGGCCCGGCCTCCCTGGCCCCGTCTGACGGAGCCCCAGGCCCGGCCTGCGCCAACGCCTCCAGCCACCGGCTCGGGGAGTCCGTGCTCCGATTCCCTCCGGCGTGGCTGCGGGAGTTGGTGGTGGAGGAGGTTCAGTGCGCGGACTCGAGTCACCACTTACACATAGAAATTTAGTTGAACAAGAGTTTGTTTCACTAAATAAATAATTCTTTAATAAAGCTAATAATAATAATAAATAATAAAAATAATAAAAAAGTTTAATAAAGGCCATGGTTTCACATTTCTCTTTCTCTCTCTCCACCCCACCCTCCCTCCTTCCTTTCTTCCTTCTTCCTTCTCTTTCTTTATTTTCTGTCTGCCATGTCTAACAAGCCTAAACGGCGCTGCCCTCCTCCGCCACCCTCAGGACGCCCCATCCATGACCTGCCGGCACATCACACGGAGAACACAACTAAGCCACCGTGTGGGACAGGCCCCCTGAACCCTGTCTCCCTGGCGGGCAGAGGACATGGCCACGAGGTCACCATGGCTGTCGCCGCTGGGCAGGACATTCATGGTCTGATTTTAGGCTCTAAAGATGACTCTTGGCCAGCCACAGTGAGTGGCTTACACCTGTAATCCCAGCTCTTTGGGAGGCTGAGGGAGGAGGATCACTTGAGGCCAAGAGTTCAAGACCAGCCTGAGCAACATAGCAAGATCCCGTTTCTACAAAAAAAAAAAAAAAAAACCAGGAAAATCAGCCAGACTTGGTGGCACACCTGTAGTGCCAATGACTCGGGAGGCCGAGGCAGGAGGATGGCTTGAGCCAAGAGTTTGAGGTTGCAGCAAACTCTGATCCAGCCACTGTAGCGAGACCTTGTCTTTAACCACTTCGGTACCAGCGTGGACTGTAGTCGACAGCCACAGGTGAACGCGCACAGCGACTTTAGCCGACAGCCATAATATGACTTTTCTAATTTTTCCTTTATCAAAATAAAATTGTGAACATTTAAAAATAATGTGATGAAAGCAGATATGTATATGTTACCTGTTCTGGTTTACATGACAAGTACAGCTGCCTGTAAAGTAAAACAAGCTCTCAGTGCTCTCAAGCTTTCCTCATCACACAAGAGCAAACGGACTCGTCGTCAGTGCACAGCACAAGCTACCGTGTGGACTGTGAGTGCCGGCCGTGGGTGAGGTTTCGCGGCCGGTGAGCGCCGTACCGAAGTGGTTAAAAAATAAAAAATAAATCAATAAAATAAAGATGACTCTATTGTTCCAAGGGCCTGTCCCACGGGCGTGCTTCTGGGAGGTGCTGGAGACCGCCCACCATTTGGGATGTTAGGGTTCCAGGAGATCCCTGTTTCTGGGCACGTGCTCCCAGGGAAGGAGGATGGGTGACCGTTGCTTGGAGGACTGGAGAGCGGTAGAGAACACAGGTCACACGAGGGCACCAGGCCCATTCGGCCTGAGGTCACAGGGGCTGAGGGCGTGGGGCACAGAGCAGCGCCCTAGTGTGACGCAGCCCAGTCCTGGCACAGCCTTAGGGACGGCTGAACCCATCTCCTGGTGGCACCCGGGTCACGCCCGTGTTTGTGGCTGTCTGGACGGAGAAGTTTTTCTCCCAAACGCCTTGAAGGGGCGTCGGGGCACCCAGGAAGGCTCCCGGTGAGGGTGCTTGGGCTCCAGCGAGCCTCGGAGCCAGCGGGGTGAGCTCTGGAGAGGAGAGGCTCCGTCCCCAGGTGGCCTGGCTTGGATGTGAGCAGAGTGGACAGAGGGTCCCCGGTGTGGCCCCGCTGGGAGTGCTGTGCTCGAGGTGTCTCTTTGGCTGTGGTCGAGAAACGGCGTCAGTCCCCGCCCTGGGTGACCGCGCTGGTCCCTAGTGTCAGGGTCTGGCTCGAGCTCCACTGTCCACGCTCCCCTTCCCCGCCCGGGTTGACAGCAGGAGGACGTCTGACCGTCACAGCTCAAGAGGAGGAAAAGGGGCGTCCGACGTCACATAACTTGACCGACACAGAGAAGCGCCAGGAGGCGAGAAATGACGTGTCCCGAGAGCTGGGTCCCCGGGACTGCCAGGGTTCAGACGTCCGCAGGGTCAGAGCTGAAGCCCAGCACGTCCGTCACCTGGGACCTGTCCCTCACCACCCTGGGGCACGGAGGCCGGGCCGCAGCTCAGAGGGGACCTGGCGCGGGCTGAGTGGGGACCCAGGGGACGCCCTGCTTCCTTCCGGTGCCCGACAGCAGCGGCTGCTGTGCAGAAGCTATTGTGGAAACTCTGGGGAAATGCGAGACCCAGTGTATTCGTTGGCGGCAGATACCAAGAGACAAAGCATTGTAGAGCCAAAAAAGCTTCCGTCTTGGGGGAAAGTGTCTTTTGAGTCATTTAATGGCTGTGTCTAGACGAAAATCTCAGGGTTTTCCCTAAACCATGCAACCAATTCTAGTGGCTTCCGCCACGCAGGGCCAGGAGGCCGAGCTGCCAGGAGAGCGGGGGCTGGGGAGCCCTGTTGCAGCTCCCTGCGGCTGGTGTTTTGTGGTTTGGGGCAGGAAGCTGTGGTGTTGGGTTGGCGGGACGTTGAGAATGAAACGTGTATATATAGAGAGCGCGGTACGCAGACGCGAGCCTGCAGGGCAGGGGGCCTGAGGGAGGGGAGGCGCGCGGCAGGGCCTACAGAAGAAAGGGAGCCGAGGCCCTGTCTCCACCCCAGCTCACATCTGGACTCAAACCCGGTGGGAGGCTCTGAGCCCGACTCCCGGCTAAGCCGCTCTAGCACTCCTGGGCTCTGGGGGGTGGTGCATGTTTGCTGTGCTCTGCGCAGCTGAGTTTGGGGTAATCTGCTATTCAGTAATGGACAGCTGTGTTGAGTGACGGAGGTAGGGTAGGGCGGTCAGAGGTCATGGGTGAGGTCGATACGCCACTGTGTGTGTTACCAAACCCCTGTGTGCGTTACCACCCATGCAGGCCTGGGGGTGGAAGAGGTGACAATGACATTCAGTGTAGTGCTGCTCCCGTCTCAGAGGACAGACAAATGCTGTCAGATCATCTCTGGGCGCAAGAGGCAGGTCTTCAGGAGGGAATTCTGCAGGTCGCTCAGCAGCCGCTGAAGCGGGACGGCAGAGAGATGAAGGGTGAGCGCAGGTGGGAGAGCTGGACTAGGGCTGCTTCATCTTTCCAGGGCTGCAACAGTCAGTGACCCAGGCGGAGAGATGGACTTGGAGAAGCTTGCCTTTCTTTTTTCTTTGCTTTTTCTCTCTTTGTGTCTTTGCATCCGTGTGTCTTTGGGTCCTTCCCTCTCTCTCTTCCTCCCTTCCTCCTTCCTTCCCTCTCTCCTTCCTTCCTTCCCTCTCTCCTTCCTTCCTCCCTCCCTCCCTTCCTTTCTTCCTCCCTCCCTCCCTCCCTCCCTTCCTTCCTTCCTTCCTTCCTTATAATATTTGAATGTGTTCAATACTTTAGGGAAAGAAGCCCGTATACAAGAAGAGATGCACAGAAGAAAAAGCGGGTACTTCTGAACAAAGCATCAACATCATTAGAGCCTCCTTATCTCCAAGAGGGGGTCATTGATCCGGCAACCACCCGTCTACCACGTGTCACCTCTGTGCGAGGTGCTGGGTGTGGGAGGTGAACCGCACTCAGCTCTGTGCCCTTAAATCCTGTCCAGTGAGGGCGGGGACAAGGGACACAGCTATGTCCCTACACCTTGAGAGCCCTGCCACAGAGGAAGTGCAGGACAGAGACCCAGGACGAGCACAGGGCCCTGGCCAGGCTGGAGCAGGGCGGGGCTCAGAGCTGGGCCCGGGGCCGGGCCGGTCCTGGCGGCTCAGGCCTGGGGACCACACTCGCACCCCTGGGTCCCTGGCTCTCACTGACTGCAGCTCTAGCCTCCAGCGAACACCTGCACATCCAGAAGGGAAACTTTTGTATCTGTCCACTTTCTTCTCCCAGAAAGTAGAAAAAAATACCTTTTAGGTAAACTTCCACAGAACAAAAACAACCAAAGTCCTTGTGTGTGGAGAGAATTTGTGTCCCAGTAGCCAGCCGTGGGCTTCTGTCCCATGCTGATGACTTCTCAGCTTTGTCATCAGGTGCCTGCATCCATCTGGCTGCTATATCATGAAAAATTAAAACTAAAAAAAAAAAAAAAAAATTCTTATATCCCAAAAAAGTGTCCCTTTTTGTCAAACACTGCCTGTCGGTGGAATTCGTCTTCACTCTACAGCAGATTGGACTGGGAAGGAACATTTTAACCCGATGTATAAACAAAGGCTGTCACCTGAGTTGAAGAGAAGACAATCACCTTATTGGAGGTGAGAAGCCGTTAACAGAACTCTGTAAATTGGAGTCCAGGCTTCTGATCTTTCCAATCAGCGGTCCACGAAGTGGAGACTCTGTAGGGATTATGTCTCCTGCCTGGGAGAGGCAAAAGAAGGAAAAAAAAAAAAAAAAGGTCTAGGAAACCCCCGGACATGGGTGCATTACCTGGAAGTCAAGGCCGGATCAGCAGAAGCGTGGTAGATGCGTTCCTGAATTTTGAAGTTGAAGACTTTAATGGTGTCATTTTGCATCTAGAATTTGTCACTAAGAAAAACCCATTTCTACTTAATTTTGATGAACGTGCTTTGAGCATTTCTGCACTGGGCGGGCTCTAGCCCCCTCCCTCCCAGACATCACACTCCAGCTTCCTCCGGACCATGTTAACCAAAACGACACAGGAAAGAGACAAGGCCATCATTACCAAGAGGATATTTTTTCTAAACTTTTTTTTTTTTTTTGGTATAAGTGTCTTGTTTCTTTCTCGAATACCAGGAAATGAAATGCCGTTTAAAAATATGAACCTATCATGAGCTCTGTAAATTAGATACTCTCTCCGGTTCCCAGCTATTTCAGAACTATTTGTATTCTGAAAAAGTATATGAAGATGAAAGAAAACCCATTTGTATTTAAGGACAGATTGGATTGTTTCTTTGACATACCATGCAGGGAGGGTGACAGCAAGCCTGGTGGCATTTTTCTGGTCTTAATTTTTTCTCTTCCCCTGATGGAAGGGAACTTTCTTTGAAGGTGTCTTGCCTCTCCTGGATACAGCATGCAAGAGGCTGTGCTCTGAATGTGTTTCGTGAAGGAGAAAATAATTAGAAAACCAAATCTGCATGCAAGCAATTAAAAATATTGAGGGCTCATTTTCTCAAAGTGGCAATTCTCTCTGACAAAGTAAATATCGTGGATCAGATATTTGGATTGCACCTACTCTCCCGCATGGAGGATATTATTTGCTTGAGTAATTAAATTTGTTTTCAAAGCGTCTACAAATGTCAATGTTGACAGTCACTAGGAAATGGAGTTAGGCGGGCTGTGCCACTTACTTATCCAGGTGGCCTTTGTTTATGTGGGACTTCTGTAACCTGATAATTAAGCCGGCCGAACCCAAGGCCCGGCCGTCCTCTTGGCAGGCCTCGTGCTGTCCCGGCCACCTGGACCTCCCCCCCCTCGGCCAGCCACACCTGTCTAAATCTTGCTCTTATTCAAGACTCCGTTCCGATTGTGCCCCGGCGATCAGAGGTGGTTTACACAGCTTTGGACTCTGCTGGCCTCTCTTTCCTGTAATGCATCTCTTGGTTTTGCTTTCACCTTTGTTGATACTCAAAATAATTTATGTAAGTAATTTATTTGTTTACAGTAGGCCCTTCTTTAGACAGAGATTAGAAGACTATTCATATCTTTTCTGATTTGTTGTTAACTCATTGATGCACCAAATTTGTTCGGGTATGGTTTAAGGTGAAGATATTTTTTTAAATTTATTTTTTGATTTATTTATTTATTTTTTTTTAACCAAAAAGCAAGTTTTCTTAGTGCTTTTTCGTAAACCCACCGGGTTTCCCGGGCTGGGGTGCGTTCTCTGCAGATATCCAGGGCCTGTTCATACTGAAGTCTGTTTCGAATCTCTTCTGTCCTGGGAATCAGTCCCTAACTGAACCCGTTCTGGGTAGGGTAGATTTTAATCACTTTGGTTGCAGCCAGCTCTGGCCAGATTGTGTCGAGTGGAAATTCCTTCCAGAGTCTGGGAAATCTCTGACTTATGTTCTCCGAGTCCCAAGATGAGATAATTTTGCAGCTTCGTGAGTGAGATCTGTGCATGTTCCCGTGGGCTCTGAGCGGAGAGCGGTGGCCACGTATGCAGCTCTTGCTTCTACCCCGACCGTCTGGGGTCCCCTGAAGGTGGCCTCCCCTGCCCTGAAGCCCTGGCAGGCCAAGGCTCCTCCCACTTTCATCTTGTTTGTCGGAATCTGCGTCTGCACCTGATACCGTGTCCAGCAGGTCTTTGAAAGTCCACGTGGTTAAACCATCACTCCTGACTCACCTACTGCCCCGCCCTGTGTTTCTTCTGCAGCTCTTAGACTCACGCCAGCCCCACCGTTCAGGCAGGCACCTGCCTGGCAATGTTCCCAAATACATCCCCATGGTGGCCCTTTCTTTGCAGTCCCCTGCCAGTGCCCCGGGTCCTCGCTTGGTCATTGCACCTGCTTCCCGTTGCTTCCCCCTGGCCCCATTGCCCACCTGCTGGCATTCCCTCCCCAACAGTCCCACCCCTGAGGGAGGCCACAGCTTCAGGGGTGGGATGCTTGTGATTTCCAACACTTGCCTGTGGGACCCCGATGCTTCCTCTGTACTCACGCACAACACTTGACTTCCGGAGCGCAGGTTTTCTCACGCCTCCAGTCAGTTCTCCAGCTCTCAGAGGACACCTACTGGGTCCTACAGGTCAGCTCAGTTCTGGCCCCACTACCCGGCTCTGCCCCACCCCAGACACCACCAGCAAGTCCAAGTGATGCACTTCTGGCCAGGCAGCTGCAAATCGGAGGTCCTGCTCGTGGTCAGTGATTTTCTAGGATGGTGCACAGAGCTCTGGAGAACAGTTCACTTGCCAGCTTCTCAGTTTGCTATAAAAGCTTACAACCCAGGAGCAGCCAGAGGAGAAGATCACTGGGCGAGATGTGGGGGGAGGGACGTGGAGCCCCATGCCCTCTCTGGGGAGCCGCTGTCCTTGTGTTCACCAACCCGGAAGCTCTCTGCGCCCCATCCTTTTGGGTTTTATGGAGGCTTCGTTAGGTAGGCATGATCGATTAAGGTATTGGTCACTGGTGATGAAGTCACGCTCCAGTCCCTGTTCCCTCCGCGGAGGTTGGGGGCTGGGCTGAAAGTCCTAACCCCCTAATCTCATGGGTGGTACCCTGGCAGCCAGCCCCCACCCCCAAGTCCTTTGGGACTCTCTGAAAGTCCCCTCATTTACATAAACTCAGGTGTGGTCGAAAGGGGCTTGTTACGCGTAACATCTTCCTTGCTCCCACTGCTTTGGAAATTTTGAGGATTTTAGACGCTCTGGCCAGGAGCCAGGAATGCAGACCAAATATATATATATATATATATATATTTACTACTTCACAACACCACATCAGTTGTTCAAATACACACACAGAACCAGAACAAACCTCACAAAGCAACAGTTCCTCCTGATCCACGTCCCCCGATGGTGCTACTCTATCCATCAGCCAGGCCACACGTGGCTCATAGAACACCAACCTAAAGGACAAAGTTAGACCCCCCTCGTGTAGCAAAAGTGGCTTGTCATAATCTGACACCAAATTATCATGCCCTTTAGTATCATTTCTCCCCCGTGCAGACTTGAACTCCAGCTACCACGGACCACACCACTTCTCCCGGGAACGCAGTGCACTGTCTCGTTCCCGTCTCAGCACTCGCCTGCCCCTCCCGTCCGCCCGCCCGCCCGGCCAAACTGCCCTGCTGTGAACCCCTGCTTCCGTTCCAGACCCGGCTCCGAGCTCTCCTCCACGAGGAGCCCATCGCCCTGGCCTCTAGCGTCCCCAAACACTTTCCCTGTTAATAGCCTTAAACTGATGTTTAAAGATTAAAATCATGCGTTTTCTACTATTTTTCAAAGTATGATTCTTAGACAGGGAACCATGTGATATAACAAATAACATATCCGGTCTTTGTTTCCGGTTGCTGGCACAGAGCTTTAATAACCCTCGGAATTTCCTAAGTGATAGGAGTGTCCTTTGTTAACTGGTAAGGAACCCCTCTTGACCTTTTGCCTGCATTGACGCTAAAGAGGTGGGACCTTAGATAGCTTCATGGGAGGGGCTGGCCATGGCCGGGACAGAAAGGTCCGGAAGGTCATCAGTGCTGAACTTTCAGCCCGGTACCCTGACCTCTGGGCAAGGGAGGGAAGCTGGAGACTGAGTTCAATCCTGTGGCCAGTGATGTAATCAATTGTGCCTAGGTAATCAAACCCCGAATAAAAACTCCTGAGCTCCAGGAGCTTCCTGCCCTGTGAGCTATGTGCGGGGCGTGTGGAGGGCCTGGATCCCACTGGGAAAGATGGGGGAAGCTCCGTGCCCACGACTCCCACGCCAGGCCCTTGCCAAGGGAATGTCTTCATCCACTGTGAATTTACATCCTTTAAAATAAAACTGTAATCGTAAGCACAGCACTCTCTTGGGTTCTGAATCACTCTAGAGAATGAACAAATCATAGGTGAGGGTGGTGAGAACCCCCGAATTTGTGGCCAAGTCAGACAGAAAGGTGGGCAGCCTGGGGACCCTACTTGCTTGCAGGTGGCAGTTCAAGGAAGGGCAGTCCTGTTGGGGACCTTGCCCTCTAATCTGTGGGATCTCATACTAACTCCAGACAGGTAGTGTCAGGATTGAAGGACTTTGTCTTCACTTCTGGGCTCTGTGCTGATTCTGGCTGGGCAGCGTCAGAATTGAATTGAATGGCAGGACACCCAGTTGGCGTCAGATAATTGGGCTGGGAACTGCAGATGTTCTAATCCCCTGGAAATCTAATGAAAATGCAGATCCCAGATCTTGGGGATCAATCCGTCAGGGCCAGGGAATCCTCCGTGAAGGGTACTTTGGTGACACCTGTACACATTAATATCTGAGAACCACTCACATGCTCATTAAAGTGCACTTGTAAAATATAAACAAGGAACATGCAACGAAAAGCAAGTCACTCCTAATCCCATCACAAGAACATCTCAGTATATTTCCTTCCAGAGGGTCCACGTAAACCTTGTGGGTATTGTCTGGTTTATGCTCTCTCTTCCTGTCCTGCTCTGCTTTGTCCATCTTGCATTGTGTCAGAGAGATTTATCTTGCTGTGATCACTCTTTTAAAATATAGCAATGGCTTTTGCAAAACAGCGTGTTTCCTTAATCATTGTGTCTCTTGGGGAGGCACTTATGATATTGTCAGTTTGTCACCGACTATAGATCATGACAAAAATCTTGAAGTTTTACAATATGTGTTACCTTAGGATCCCAAAATCAGATTGCTTGGTCTGTCCCCACAGATGGTTTCAGAACTTGGGATAAGTCTTGTCCATGGGTAACCTAAGAGACCATTTTTCCATACCTTCTCCGGCAATGATGTTTATTTTTCTAAACTCTGTTAACTTGATAGGTCAAAATGGTATGTAATTATTTTAATTGTATTTATTCCATCCTTAATGCTGCAGGAAATTTTCCCAAGTATTTGTTTACTAATTGCATTTCCTTTTGTGGATTCCTGGTTCATGACCTCCCACCCCCACAAACCTGGGGGTTGGCAGGACATCGGAACAAAATGCCAATGGAAGGACACTAACATTTTGCTGTGAAATTAAACTTCTGCCTGCATATTTGCTACAATTATATTTTTAAATCCATTTGCTATAAAGTCATGTTACATTTGTAAGGTATTGGCATTTAAAATTATTATCTGGACAACTTTTTCCCTGGTGATTTATTTTACCGTTTTGAAATTTAGGAAGTCCTTCCTGCTCCAAAGATTTCATGTTCCATTTTTGTTTTCTTAAAGTCCTGCTTTTTTTTTTTTTTAAAGATAGATGATTAAATACGTCCTTCTTTAATCTTTCTAGAGTGTATTTTGGTATATGGTATGAGGCAAGATAAATAAATAATTTTTCTAAATGTCATTGTTCCTAAATTATTTTTTGAAGGATCTTTCCCTCCTCTGTCATGTCCTGGGCTCTGGTGGCCTTTGCCCCTTTGCAGGACAACTGCCTGCTCACAGCATTATCCAAGGACGGACTCCGTGTCATTCTGTTCTCAGCCCCAGAACTCAGCACAGACCCAGCCCCTCCGGAACAGTCTGTGGATGCTCATTAAAAATATGTCTATGTAGGAAAGAGAAGAAGCTCCAAGGTGGCTGTCCCAAAAGGTCAGTGGTTCCTGGATCCTGGAGAAACATCCCCAACTTGGAATTTCATGCCTTTGTATAATTAATCACATCTCTTCTTCCATTTATTTGTATTTTGGCACACGAGATTTATTTTCCCAGGAAAATCTCCATCCATTGGCATGGCTGGTTTTAAGCTGTTATTTTTACATTGCTTATGTAAAATGGATAAATATTTTTAGAAGTTCTCTGTTGCCACAAATGGAAGAAAACGGTGAAGTCCTGGAAACTGTCTGTCATCTCATTTTATTGCATTCTGTGTTGGTGAGAAAAAATGTGCTTTCCAAAAGGCCCTGGACTGGGCTTGTAGACTGTCCGCTAGAACCCAGAGGATGAGGAGCTCCTGTTCAACTTAGATCTACGCGATCTCGCTCCCTGTCACAGCTCCCCCCAGGAGGCAAGGTCTCTTACCCGATGTGACTTCACACTTGTCATTTGACTTTCGAGATTCCTAAGCCTTTAAGGGTAGGCTCAGGTTTCCTACTTCTCTCCTCTTCGGCTAGAAACACACAGAGATCCCTGCGTCTGTCCCTGGGCTCAGCCAGCTGTCTCCTGGGAACCCCTGAAAGGTTGGGACCCCCAAGACTGCTGGATCTGGCCCTTTTGTCTGCCTACGCAGCAGGCTGCTGCAGAGGGCTCCCCTCTGCTCCCCACTCCGCAGGTGGCTGGTGACACCCGGGTCCCCGTCAGAGGGGGAACCGGGGCAGCTGGGTGAGAGGCCTCACTGTAGGCCCTGCCAACCGCACGGAGTGAGGCGAATGTGCCAAGTTGGGTTTGTTCTCACTCCGATGTGCTCCTTGAACCTGTGTCCTCATCTCCATTTATGTCGCCGTGACTTCAGTCAAGCCGTGGTTACCTGTCCGCTGAGCTCAAATCCTTCATTCCGTGAGCTTGCAGGGGTGGGTGCCGGGAAGGCCCCCAGGCCCTGGATTGGAGGCTGAGGCTGAGGAGCAGGTGCAGCTTGGAAAAGCGGGTTCTGTGTTTAACATGTGGGTAACGAAACGAATTACACCTTGTGCCGCAGACACAGATGCCAGGCATGAAGCCGGAGAGGAGCGGCTTGGTGACAGAGCTGCAGGTGACAGAGCCGCAGGTGACAGAGCCGCAGCTGACAGAGCTGCAGGCACAGGCGGGTGGGGAGCCGCGCAGCCCAGCGTCCCCAGCACGGAGGGGGATGGCATGCCACCACTGTGTCTACGGAAAGGGCTCGGGGCACAGGAGGCTGGGAAGCATCTCTCGAACTGGTCCCTGTCCTCGTCTGTTTATTCGTTAGTTCAGTAAACACGGCTTGAGGGCCCGGCCCCCCGACCACGCTGGGCTTGGGGACACAGAGACTGCAAAGGCTCAGCAACACCCTCGAGGAGGCACCATCGCCAGGCACCGGGCACCACCATGGCCTTTAGATTGCGGCGAGTGACTTTACACCGTGAATGGCCGAGCGTCCGTGGGAAAGTCTGTAGCGTGGGAGGCACGGGCCAGATGGCCGCGGGAGCCCTGCCGACCGCCCGGGGTGGCTGTGTGTGTGGCAGGCATCCGCGGGGAGGGGACTCCCAGCCCTCGCCCGCTCTCCCCGCTGGCCGCCGTCAGGGATCCACGACCCAGGGGTTGGCAGATGCCCCCTTCTTCCTCCCGACATCACCTAACCCAGGGGCCCTGAGCTCCCGGAGAGGAGCGCGGCCAGCAGGGTCTCCTGCCAGCACCCACCACCTGGGCATTGCCCCACCGACACCCGCCCGCACCCGGGGCCGAGCTCACTGCCCATTCTCATCCGAAAGGAATTCGACCAAGGACAGTCGGGCTGGAGTTACGCTTCCCATGGCAGTCCAAGGGGTGAAAGTTCACAGACTCAGCTGCAAGTTCCATCCTGTTTGGCCGTGTGGGAAATCGCTGGGCTCAGGCACACGGTCCTCGCCCTGAGCCTCTTTCGGGAAGCGCGGCTGCCCCCGTGACACTCCGCTCTGGCTGTAGGTGCCAGGGGGAGTCCGCCGTGCCGGGAGTCCGCCGCCGTCTGAGCCACACCTGACGGGAAGAGCACCAGCCTTCTCTACCTGGAAAACACAGCAACGCACAGGAAAGCCCTGGGAACAACCAAGAGATTTCCCGACTCAGTGGAAAATTCAAAATATTAGAAGATGACGGTGTTTGGGGAACAACTCGTGCCACCCTATTTCCTTTGGAGACAAAGAAAGCTGGGTACAGGGCGAGCACTCGAACACTGTATGGCAATCGTTTCAAAGCTAAGACAGGCCCAGGGCTTCTGCTCTGCTCTTTTCCCCGACTGTCCGTCACTCAACGAGCCAAATGCAGGGAGCCCTCCCGCCCTTGTGCCAGCAGACCACATGAGGTTTCTGGCTTTTGCTGTGTCGTAGGTGGCTACTACATGATATGATTTGACCTCTTGGAGCAAGTTTTATTTTGCCAGATGCACATTGACTATTTTTTTTTAAAAAAAAATTTACTCTTTCCCTTTGAATCAAAGAAGGAAACGGAGACCTGAGTGACCAGGCTAGCGACAGGTCTTGTGCATCTGAGAAATACGACTCCTGTTGGTCCATTCTCTCCCGCACCATGCATTCACGGGGCAGGTGCCTGTGCCAGGCAGACACTGTGTTTACCACGTCTGTCCCTCTGGCGCTGTCCCTAGCTGGAACGTGATCTCCTGCTAGCATCTGAGCCATGTTGTCTGTGTGTGCCCAGCACTCGGAACTACACCGACGCAGAGCGAGCGCTGAGCAAGTGTTCTTTGAATGAGTGGAATTTGGGTGAATAAATGGTATATGCCTACTGTTTTGTGACACACCCTTCCCCCACCCGGGTCCTGCTAGTTCTGGCATCCAGCCCCAGCTCCATCACACGACCAGCCACCTGGGCAGGGCAGCCGGCCAGAATCCCTCCCGAGAGCTTGGACTCTGAGCAGGTGCCCCTGCGGTGTGCCGTGAAGGAGGGCGGGGGCTCCCTGGGGTTGGTGGCCCCCTCCGGACAGCCCGTCCACAAGACCTCTGCAAGCCTCCCACCAGCTGCGGGCTCTGCTCTGAGCTTCCTGCCGTCCTGGGGCTGAGCCTGTTCCCATTATAGTCTCCCTGGGCAGAATCCCCATGGCAACCCCGTCTCACGACCCGCTCTCCTCCCACGGCAGCATGGGCTCCTCTGAGCACCAACTCCTGGGCTCCTCTGGATGCTGGAGCTCTGTCTGCTGTCCTTGGGCTGCCTGGCCCGTTTCCTGAACGTTCTAGGGCCTCTCCCTGCCCAGTCTCGGCCTCTGCCTGCAGGTCCCTCCCCAGGGGTCTGGCTGGAGCTCTGCCTGGCGATGGGCAGGTATCTCCTCCCCCCTGGGTGTATCTGGGAGGCAGGTTAGGAGGCTCCAGATGGACATAAAGGGAAGAAGTGGAGGATGTGCTGCAGGCGGCACTGTGGAGGGGTGGCACGTGGGAGAGGAAGCTGCAGGGAGACTGGAGGACGTGGGAAGCAACGGGAATTCAGGGGCAGAAAGCAGGTGCTTCACGGTTGTGAGCAGGGTGACAGTGGCGGGAGTGGGGACGTCCACTGGGAGGGCACAGGTGGGGGCAGGAGAGAGTTCGGGCTGGGGGAGAAGTAACAGCGAGTCTCCTGTCCTGAACCGGCTGCAGGCGCCAGGTACCGCCCCGTTCCTCACCGACAGCCTTGGCCGGTCACAGTAAACCCATCGCACAGATTAGGAAGCTGAGCTGCAGGAAGGTCTTGTACATGATTACAATTATAAAACATTACCTAACTTCTTAGTCCACCTTCCTAGCGACCTAATGGGTTGGCGTTACTTTCGTCATTAAACCCAGATCATGAATGAGGACATTGAAGGATAAAATTGCCAAGAGATTCGCTCGAAGATGCAAGGCCAATATCTTAGATGGCTACAGACACGCATGGGCTCTTTTGGTGCCAAATCTCACACACGTTGACTTAGAGAAGAATAAAAAGATGAAGATAAATGACGTCATGTAGAAAGGTGGAGAAGTGAACGGTCACTGTGCTAGTTAAGGCGGCACCAGCTGCCTAGCCAATCTCCCAGACTCACGCCAATAGACGGCCCTCACTGAAGCGAGCTTGCGATGCAGTGGCCCCTGCTCAGTGGTGGGGACTGACCGTCCACCGAGTCAGGTTGACGCTGGCCCTACCGTCCTCCTGCCACACCTGCTTCCCGGGGCCACCTGGGTGCTGACATTCAGGCACCAGTCAGGGAAAAAACAGAGGGAGACTCCACGAGTTATACCTCAGCCTCTTGGCCACGCCCCACAAGGCAGGCTGGGGGATGTCCCCTTGCTGTATGTGCCCAGGGACAAAAGGAAGGTTCCGGGCTCGGCTAAAGAGTCTCACCGCAGTCGTCGACAGAGTTTGCACCCTGGGTGTCCGAGACAGTCTGAAGGCAGAGCATGCCACGGCAGCGTGAGGGCACGGAGCCTTTAGCTGTTGGCAAGTATTCCGATCCTGGCCGGCTGGCGTCACAGGTTCCAGGTTGACGTTGACGGCACTGGTTCTGCGGGACGGCTGTGCTGTGTTGAAACAACCCTGGACTTGGTTCCAGTCTTGCCTAAGTCTCACCAGCCCGTGATGCTTCTCCGAGCCTCTGTTTCTTCGTCCGTAAAAACCAGGATCGCGACACCCGGGGCAATGCGCCTTGCAGAAGGTAGAAGGTTTAGGAGGAATAACAGTTTCTATGTTTTTCCGTGGTCGCTAATGGGTGGAAGACATGGGCTAAGCGTAGCTAGAAATGAACGCGAGCCGTGGGTGACTCTGGTCTGTTACTCAGCAGGCAGGTATGTGAACTGATAGAGTTTGCACTGGCCCCAGGCAAACTTCCAGGGTGGATAGTTACACAAGTGATTTGGGAGTTGTCAGAAAAGGAAGAATGATCAAGGGAATGCAATCTGTTTCCATTAAGAGCAAATCCTAGCAGTTTAAACCCATTTCCTTTGTTTTACTTTTTCCAAAGCCACATGAAATCATTATAATATCAACATTAGGTATCAAAAACCCTCATCTATAGCTCCACAAGTCAACGAATCAAATTGCTTTCACATTTTCCACTTTTGGGTTTCCACCCTTTCTCTTTATGCATATAAACACACAATTCTAGCACAATAAAAATCTTGTGATTTAGAAATGATTTTAAACACTGAACACAAAATTATGTGTTATTCAATACAAATTCACAATTGCAATGTTAACGATGACAGGATAGTCCACTTAGTTTTTGTATCATCATCTACTTAGCTTCTTATCCTAAGAGTATCATTTTCCACATGAACATGTAATACTATACTGAATACATACCTGGAGCAGTTTTGATCTTTAGAATTGATTCCAGAGGGGAATTACTCAGTCAAAAGGAATGAGTCTTCTTCTTTTTTTTTTCTTTTTAAGGAAAACTGAAAAGGAATGAATCTTTATGTGATTCTTGGTCAATAAGTTGTGTTGAGAAATATTCTCACCAATTTACACTGTCACAGTCAATGTAGAAGTGTGCTTATTTCACCACAACCATGCTAGCATTGGGTTTTTGGCTTTCCTATTGTTTTGTTAATATCATGGACCTTAAATGCTACCTCATTTTGGGGTTTGTTTTTAGAGTGTCATAAATACAAGCTTATTTGAGAAGAATTACAAAACCCAGATATGCAAGGATAAGAAAACAGAAACTACCTGTAATTCCATCTTTTCGAGATAGTCCATGACAATAATATTCCAGAATTAATTCTATGCACATATATAAGGGTACAACAGAACCTGCTTACCTAAATGACTACGCATGAGTTTGCATTTAGTTAGCAGAACTTAACCCCCATTTCATTTCACACATCACAGCGTATGTTTTGAAACCATCACAAAGTATATTCTTTTGATTCCATATTCTGGGACATTCAACTTAACAGTCTCAACTCTTATTTTAAAACTCTAATTAATCTGCCTTGTACCTAAGCCTTTTGCCAACATTATTAATAATTTCCTCAGCATAAAATGCTGCAGTGGAATTTCTGGGTGAAAGAACTTCTGATACATTTTGACAGGTTCCCCTCAAGAACTGTAGCATTCCATACAACTATTACTTTCTAGACTTCATTGTGACTAGGCATTACATTTCTTAAGTCTTTTCTAATCTAAAGGAGAAGACACATCCGTTTTTAAGTTTCCATTTCCTTGGTTTTTGAAGAAATTATATCTTTCAATGCTTATTATCGATGTGAATTTATTATTGTATGAATAAGTGAATAACTCATGTATGATTTTTCATTGTTTTGAGAAGCTTCTCATTAATATTAAAGATTCCAGTTATTTGTCATAGATGCTGCAAATACTCCCGATATGCTGTTCTACTTTTAATATTTTATGGGTTATTTTAACATCTAGAAGCTTGTGACTTTTAAACTTGAAAAACCAGTGAATGTGTTCTCTGTGTGTTCTGGTTTGGGTACTATGCTTAGAAACGCCACACCCAGTCCCAGGCTGTTTTCATATTAACATTTTCTTCTAGCTATTTAAAAAATTTCGTTATTTTATGATTTCATTTAAAAAGAATCTGTATGTCTTTCACCCGGCTGGAATGCATTTAACTATCCACCGAGATAAAGATCTAAGCTAAACAGCCCTACAAATTATCTCATCACCGCATTGAATAATTCATCCTCTCGGCAATTATTTGAAATGCCATTGAGGTAAGAGAAGAAACTTCAGCACGCTGTTACTTGGGGTGATCTGATAACTATCTTCGACGCCCGCATATGGAGGGAGGATTAGGTCCTGCACGGCCAGCGGAGAGCAGAGAGCGGAGCCCGGGTGCAAGGAAATGACGGACGCCTGGAGGCATAGAGAGGCCGATTCGTTCTCCAGGAGGACGGCACCCAAGAACCGCCCGGGCTTCAAAGAGGCACCTGGGCAAGGAGCCCCAACCCCCAGCAGAGCGCGCCTAAAACAGCCCCCCCAGGCACTTGTGGAAGATGGTTGTGTTGAGGGGCTTCTTCCAAACCCCCGTCCGGTCCTGGGAGTCCCTGATTCCACCAACCCAGGGTGAGCTAGGACTCACAAATTTCCGTTTCCATGACTTGGCTTCGGATACGGAGAAACCTCCGGCCGGCAGTGGCTGCAAGAACTCAGATGGACAGGCCTCCCCGATGGGGTCGCACAGGACCAGCGACCTCGCTGCACCGTGGCTCTGCTCATCCGGTTCACAGCGGGCACCCTCAGCTGGCGGGACCCCGTGTGGGAACCCGGTCCTGGCGGGGGGGACCAGTGGCAGGGATCCATGCTCCCCTGGGTGAGGGATTCCAGTATCTGGGAAACTATTTGCTCTGTTTATTCTGGGCTAGAAAACTTGCATCTTGTTTGTGTGTAGTTGTTTAGTGACGGAGAAAAATTAGGAAGTCTAAACTTAGCAAAGGCTAAATATACAATTGTTCCAGTGAAAACTATGATAGCTATTTTCCCACCTGGTAGAAATGTGCAGGAAATCATGCCCCCCGGGATCCCATGGGCAAAAGGAACGGCACGGCTTTTTATCTTTGGGATTATTTCCGAGACGAGCCCGGCGTTCCCTACGCCAATCGCGCATGTCAGAGTTATCCCATCTATGTAAAAGGGCATGACGCTTGGCCCCTAAAAGGTCAAAAGACAAGGCGGAATGCCCTTAGTTGGGGTGCTCAGCATGGGCCGAGCAGGGCTGCCAACGTGAGCATGAGAAAGAAACGCTGCCCGGTGTAGCACAGCCCGCTGCCTCCTCACAGCCCCATGTAAGGGCACAGCTCCGGGACCTCGGGACGCCCTGGTGGCTGCACGGGTGAGGTCATGGGAGCTGCTCTGAGCCTCCCCGATGGCTCGGGCACCCACGGAGACTTCAGCCTACGTCCGGGACAGAGAGGAGAGGAAGCGTCCAGAGCGCAGCGATGAGCAGCGCTGCCCAGCAGGGACCGACGTGCGCTGTCCACACCAGGGGTCCAGGGACCTGGTCCAGAGGCCCACCCTGACTTGGAGTGGATCTTGCCATTTTAACCAATCACGACACGTACTGCCCCCTGGGGGGAGGGGTAGAACAGAGGGGCCGTGTCCGAATCCCAGTCCCCTGCCTCCTCGCCAGGCGTGGGGTCCCAGGCAGGGCACTGGCCTCTCTGGCTCTCCACTCCCAGTTTCCTCGTCTGCTCCACGCACGATAAGCAGCACCGGTCTGGAGTCGCTGCGAGGATTGAACGGCTGCTGTTTCTCTCATGCACACTCTCGTACACGTGTGTGTGCGCGTGTGTGCATCTGCGTTTCATATTAGCACTCGTCCGGAGTATGCACCAGATACTGGGTAGGTGATGAGGACGGAGGCCCCTCTGGGAGCCTCCGTGGTCGCCAAGGAGTCCCCGAACCGTTTGTGTGGTCAGTGACCTCCCGGCCATCCGGAGTTCCCAGGGATCACAGAGACGTCGGCGGAGCAAAGTCGGTCCATTCTCATTGGCTTAACCGTTCCAGAAAACGGACATAGAAATTCGTAGTTCATGCTTTCTTGACTTTTTCTCTCTTTTTTTCCCTTTCTCTAACATTTTGGAGAGAAGAGATGCCAAGGACAGACGGTGAATGACGCCGGTGCAGCCGTTTTTCCGCAAGACGTGCTCACCTGCGTGGAGACAGGAGGCCCGGGCGGGCCGCGGGGGCGTGTTGTGTCTGCCGGCGCAGCGGCGTGAGTCTGGTCCCGGCCACAGCGCTCACCTCTACAAGGGGGCAGGGAATCCCGTCTTCCCAGGAAGGGACGATGGCAGAGGGGTCTTTATTCTTCTCCTTCTGGACTTAATCAGGTGAATTCCCAGTGCTCCAGAAATTATATTTCAATTTGCGTAACAGCAAAAAAAATCAGGCATCGGACACACCTCAGCCTGCCTCGATGACCCACGTGGCTGTTTGACTCGGCCTGTCGTTCCAACAGTTTTTCCTGGCCTTGTCTCTTGTGCCAGACCCGCCCCCACTTGGGCCCAATTCCCGTTCTGCTTCTGACGGCTCGTCCTCCCTCCCTGCCCCCGAACTGGGCGTTTCCCTCTGGTCCTCCCCTCTCGTGACCTCAGCTCTCTAGCGAGGGTGGCGTGGTGGGTGGGGCCTGCACCGGCCCTCTTCTGGGGCTGCCAGATAAAATACAGGACCTGTGGCTACATTTGCATTTCAGAGACTTGGGACGTACGCTGAGAAGCTGTCCGTGTTTATCTGAAACTCAGACTTAACCGGGCTGTATTTTTATTTGCTGAACCCGGCAGCCTCCTCCTTGCTCCGGGCTACTTTGGAGGGTTCAGCAGCCTCAGCCAAGCCCAGGACACGGACCCCCCGCCAGCCAGCCAGTTCTCCAGGGTGAGCCTCGCTGCATCCCTGCCCCGCCGCCCCTCGGCCCTGCTCCTGAGTCCAGAAACACCACTGGCCCCGGACATGTCAACCTCTCCTCGGCTGAGTGGGAGAAAGAAGTTCTACTTCTAGTAAGCATTTGCGCTGCTCCTTGGGCCATTCTACCTCTGACCCAGCCTACAGCCCGCCGCGGCTCTCGCCCAGGTGGCTGACCCATCTTTATTGCCCATGCGCAGGTTCCAGGAGGCGTCTGAGCGGCGCCATTCCCAACCTCCTCCTTAGGAGCCGAAGCCTCCCCGTCCCGTAAACAGACACCGGGCCGGGTGTCCGTCCCACAGACGGGAGTTCTCCCCGAGACTCCGGGTGTCTCTGTGGAGCCACCAGGAGTGGGCACGAGGCCCGAGGAAGAGAAAAAGCAGCCCTCGGAACCGCCTGGCCTCCCAAGGCCGCAAAGCCCAGCAGAAGCGGGGAGAACAGACGCGAGGAAAAGTGCTTGCTCCGACGTATCCTCTCTGGGCCCACAAATTACCCCTCGAGCAACCAGGGCACAGAACGTTGAACGAGGACGCAGCCGAGCATCCATCCCAGGCCCCCGCGCAGGTTAGCGGGAGCCGAGCAGGTGCTGCTGATCAGCGCAAGCAACAAACGGGTGGGGCCCCGGCCGCCACGGGACACCTGCTGCGGAGCGCGGCCTGGCAGGAAGACCGCCGCGTGTGCGCATGTGCGCCGCAGAACCCGTGTTCAGACGAGCACGCAAGCGCAGAGCTGAGGCCAGGCTGTGTGTGTGGAGTCACGTCGTCGTTCACGGTTTCAACAGGGAGGTGCCCACTCGGTGCCCCGAGGTGGGCCCAGTCACAGGTGGCTCTGTTCTCACTGGGGACAAAAGAGGACCTGCAAGGTTTGTGCACACTGCAGGTGACAGAGCAGAAAACAGCCCAGGGCACTGGTCCATTCCTCGGGTTCGGAATGATCTAGCGCTATGAAATCACGGTTCCTGAGTTTTGTTCACAAATGCAGAAAGGGAGGAGGCAGGGCCTCGCCGAGTGAAAATAAGCGGGTCTTTATTCATCAGATCAAGATCTCAGTTTTGCAGGAAGAACTGAAGCCACACGGCACTTCGGTGGTGGTAGGCGGCGTGCAGTTTGGTGGGGTTGGTTGGCGCGCTCCGTGGACACGCGGCTGCCTGTCCTTCCAGGTGAAGGAGACTCGTCCGTCCAATTTCACACGGAGAACCCTGCTGTGTTGGCAGCATCCTGCGGTCTGCACCTGGGAACTCTGCGTGCCCTAGGCGCGTGTAAACGCACCAGGAGCCTATTATTATAAAATGCCCAATACACCCATCCCTAGTGCCGGCTCCACCGTGGCCTACGGTAGGTAGAACCCACAGCGCCGAAGGAGAGGGACAGGCTCCTGGCAAACACGCCCGCCCCGCCCAGCTGCCTCGGGCAGGTGAAAGGCCAATCCCACAGCCGCACCACAGCGCCATCTTCTTCTTCCAGCCTTCCGGACGGAGCCGGGAGAAAGTCCTCCTCCACCCTAGGAATCGTGATGAAGAAACCGTCCTGAATCTGCAGTAGCCGCCCTGTTTTGCCGAAAGCATCCAGAGCCTGTGCCAGTCGGCTGCGGACGTCACCGCAAAGTGCTGCAGACACGAGGGGCTCAAGCACAGGTGTGCCTTCCCTCGAGGTTCTGGAGGCCGGACGTCCTAGATCAAGGCGCTGCAGGGCTGGTTGCTGCTGGGGCCCCTCTCCCGGGCTTGTGGGTGCCGGCCCCCCCCCGTCCTCGCACGTGTGCGTGTCTGTAGCCCCATCTCCCCTTCTCGTAAGGACCACGCTTATGTTGGCCCAGCGCCCGTGCTAATGAGCTCATTTTACCTTAATTACTTCCGCAAAGACCCCGTCTCCAAACCCCACCACGTTCTGAGCTGCTGGGGTTGGGCTGCAAGATGTGAGTGCTGTGGGACGTGACTCAGCCCTCCGGGACAGCAGCGGGACGGTGCTCACCCGGCCAGTCCTTAAACGTCCCACCCTTGGTTCAGAGACATCTCATTTCAACTGTCTGAAAGCAGGGGTGAAACTCCTCTCTCTCAGCCTGTTTCAGGGTTACACAGAGTAGTTTATGGGAAACCCCTGCCCCTGGGGTGCAATCCGCAAATACCAGGGAGCTCCCAGAATGGGAGGAGATGAAGTCCCCGCAGGTTGAGGAAGGCAGCAGAGAGGGGTCTCAGGACTCAGCAGGCCTGAACGTCCGCTGGGTTGGAAAATTGGGGTTGAGACAGAACGTGACAAAGGGATGGGGATGCAGAGGGGCGGGGTGGCCTGGGAGGAGACAGGGTGGTCAGTGAGACCAGAGCAGAGTCCGCCCTCTGCCATGCACCAGACCCCAGGGTGGGCCTCTTCCAGAGGTTGGAACTGGCTCCCGCGGGCTGTTCCCCACACCTTGCAGGCTCTTGACTCAGACCCGGGGCCTGGCAACTTGTCATTTAGACGGAAGTCCCCCATGTGCCGGGTCTCTCATGGGTGACAGCTCTCCCCCTTCACCCTGCTGTGCCCGGGCTGATCGTGTGTGCTGTGCTGGAAACCTACCAGGATCGCTTCTAGCAGGTAGGGTGAGGCGACACACAGCCACCTGGAAAGAAGAGTTCACTACTCACAGCTCCTAGGAGGCAGAAGGAGAAAGGGGAAGCAGGAACCAGAGCCTTTATTGTGGTTTTCTAGGGACCAAGGGCCGAGGTAGGGAGGACAAGCTGAGCAGGCTTGGGATTGGGTAGTTTGAATAATCCCGGGGGGGCTCTGGGCTATAGAGGTGCTCCCCAGTTGGCCACTTCCTGGTTCTGGGGGGACTGAGGCCAGGGGGAGCCTTGGGCGGTGTGTGAGAGTTAGATAGAGGATGTGGGGGGAATGTGGGCTCCAGCTGGCTGATTTGCATGTGAAAGGCAAGCTCTGCTCTCTGGCCAGCTGTCTGCTACCTCCAGGGATTGGCCGCCCCTGGGAGGGATGGGTCCCCCCTCGGTCTGCAAGACTCCGAGATGTCAAAGCATCATCAGAAATAGAAAACAGAAAGCATGGCGAACACAGGCTGCAACCACAGGCTCCTGTGCCTTCTGGCTTTTCGGATAGGAGGAAGAGAACCCAATCTGGTACTCGCTCCCCTGTCCCCTCCCTGGCTGGCTGTGTCACTTAGCTGGAAGCCACTGCTTCTCCAGGGCGGGCTCCTCCACATGGCTTCCTCCTTGGTTTCTGTCAACCGTCCCCTCAATTCTCCTGGGCTACTGCACCACTCCTTACCAGCCCCCAAACCCTCCCCGCACTTGTGGGGGACACATATTTCCAAGCCCCCTTTGAATGACCCTAGTTTGAGTGCACCGTCTGTCTCCTGCAGGGACCCTCACCGATGCCTGCGCTAGTCCCGGGAGCAGAGCCTGCAGCCCTCGCGGTGGACCCTGGCACGGAGTTGCTCGGGTAACCCAGTGACCTCGGGGGTGACCTCCTTACTGGGGACATGATTGACCTGTGGCACACGGTAGCGTCGTGACGATCATGTTCTCATCACGGCCTTTATCAGGGGTGGCGTGGGATGGAGTGCAGGTGGAAGGCCAGGCCCTGGGAGATCAAGTGGCTGCGGCACTCAGTTGCTATGGCAACGGCCATGATTACCAAGATGATGGAGTCATCTAGCTTCTACTTGCCACCCAAGGAGCTTGCAGCAGGAAAGAGAGAAACGAATGCCATGAATATTCAATTGGGAGCGTGTGTGTGCAGAGCCCGCTCTGGAGGAATCCTCCCAGTGGTGGCGGGACAGACACGGTGGGGCTCCTTCCAGCCGGGGTGCTGGTCCGAGGCTCAAACGGTGCACCCCGGCAGGTCTGGCTAAGGTTAAGGGGCTCGTGAGCATGGGATGTGGCTCCACCTCTCCCTTGTCAGCCCGAGCAGTCTTGGTGTTGAAAGAAGGGTGGCAGCAGCCCGACTGTCTCTGGTGGGCTGTGCCACCTGCTCCCTATTTCCTCCGGGAGCCTGTCCCTGTCACACCTTTCCGAGGACACTTTCTTTGCCCCCAGCTGACGCCGACTCCCCCATCACTCTCCATCACCTCACTCTGTTGTCATTGTTTTGTGTTTTGTGTTTGTTCTTTCCTAGCTTAAGAACGGTCACCGAAGCTACAGCCGACAAGACGGGGACATGCCTGTTCCCGCCACAGCTCTCGTTCCCGGTGAGTGACGCTGAGTCCACACCCGGCTCCCTATTTCCCCAATGTCGTGCTTGTGGTCTGTGTCTGTCGCTGCAATGCCAGCTCTATGTCACGTGGCGGGTCCCTCTCGGAAAGGCCCGCTCTTCTCTCCCTGTGCCTGGGCGGGCGGGGGCAGAGCGGGTGCCCACACGCGCTGTTGAGCAGAGGGACAGGCATGAGAATCGTGCATGGAGGACGCCCCGGACTCCTCCAGAAGGCCTTTGCAACGCTGTCCCAGATTCCTTGGGAGCAGCCGGCCGGGTTCCTGGTCACGGGGGACGTGAGGAAAGCAAGGTTCTGGGTGATTCATGTGAGCACGGGTGGTAGCGTTTATGGGGAGAGTTTCTAGCTCTGTCAGTGACAGAGGGGCGCACTGGAGACTCCCGCCTCTCGGGCACCTTTGTCCCCACTGCCGGGCAAGCGCACGCGTCTTGCCCACCACGACAGCCCTGCGAGGGGACCAGGGCAACTCCACGTCCTCCCCCCATCGTGGAGAGGACGTTCTCAAGGTCTCGGGGTTCTTGAGTCAGAGCTCGACCTGTCACTTCCGCCTCGTGGAATGTTTCCCTGCGCCAGCGTGTGCCGGCCCCCGTCACCGATGAGTGGACTGTGCCCATGCAGCCTCGGTGCACCCAGGAGAGCAGGTGCAAGATGGCGCTGGTCTCTTCTATGGAACGTCCCAAGTCCCAGAGCACCCCTCCCCCCGCCTCTGATTGCCTGGGTCGGCCGTGCCAGTCCCTGGTGACAACCGATGTCTCCATCTCACCTGCATTGCTCTGAATCCATTGTGTGTCGGTGAGATGCTGTGCTCATTGAGCGCTGGGACCCCGCCTGCCAATCGAGGGTGATGGAACCTGCACAGCCAAGCATCCCACTGGCGACTATGTTGACGATTGGCTAAGAAAAACCTAACGTGACCCCACTGTGTGGAAATTGCTGACGGACAGTTACAAAAGCGACGGCCTTCCGTGGGTCTGCCTCCAGGAACGCGCGGCTGCACGGCGATGAGTGAGACTAGCACTTGGACGCAGCGACGGTGAACACCTAGCTCGGATGCCATTTCTACCTTCTCGGCATTAGGTGGAGAGCCTTACTCAAATATATCCACCCATGAAATAAAATATACCTGCTAGATATATCCCACAAATCTAACCGGGGGCGTGTGTTTGCGGCGGAAGCCAGTGGTCTAGAAACCGTCCTGAAAGGTCAACTCCGGGGAGGTCTGGCAATCTCCATGGTGACATCTCAAATGACACGGGGGTCAGGGAAGGTCACGCTTAAGCACAACAAAGCAGGGCTGCCAAGCCCCCCCCCGCCCCCCCGGGAGCAGGTCAGAAGGAACCAACCGCGCAGGAAAGCCCGCCCGGGCACAGCCGTGGAGGGGACCGCAGCCAAGTGAGCTCAAGTCCCCTGACCTTGCTCCCTTCCTTTCCATGGGAATCTGTCTGTTTGGGAATTTGTTTACTCCTCACTTCTTAGCCACGCCTGCTTGCTGAGCAGACCTTCGGCACGCAAGTGTAGATGCGGCACGTTTCCGTGACCCTGTTTGGAAGTAGCCCCCTGGTCGTTCCCAGCGAGAGGCTTCTCCGCATCTGTCATGGCACCTGCCACGGCCACGGCTGCATTTGTGACGGGCTGAGGTGACTGGCATTGAGGGTGGGGCTCATTTTCATGCCAGCTGTGCCTTGCACAGAGGATAATTGAGTGCTTAGGCTACCGGAGGCACTTTGCATTCACATGTCTTGTCTTATTTAATACGGACAACCCTCTGGCCCTGGAGTCATCACCCGCTCTCACAGATAGGGAAACTGAGTTCAGAGCACCTAGGCAACTGACCCGGAGCTACCCAGCAAATGTGGCACAGCTGGGTGGAAACCCAGGTGTGTCTTAATCCAAAACCTCTTCTGTGGTTGGGGGGGCTAACAGCCCCATTCTTAGCTTTGGGTTTCTCAGAACTTTGAATATTTCTAGTATGGTGTGGGAAATTGGGGCGAGGAGGCCTAACGACGGCTTGATTTGACCGACTTAGCTATTGAGTTTATTTTACAATCCCAGAACGATGATTTGACCTGTGAGTTCATGTGCTGAGGGGAGGGACGGTAGTTGTTTTCTTAATGAATTCATGGGCTTCGTTGATTAGCGGTCAGTGAAAGCATTTAAGCCAGTTGCTGGCAGGTGTGATCAAAACATTAATTTCTACAGCACGTTACGTGATGGGGAGCAGTCCGAGTTAAGGTGCTCGGTGCCACCTGAAGGCCGCTGGGCCTCCTGCTCTGTGGACACAGGACTTTTAGGGGTCCCCACATGGCTCCCGCGCTTCGGACCACTCTGCTCTGCTCCCCTCTCCCGGCCCCTTGGGGTGCCCTGCCTCCGGGCTGCCCGACTGTCCCCCACCCTCCGTGCTCGGCCGGGCAGCTCCAGGGACACCTGAGCTTGCCTTGTCGCTGTGCACCCACAGTCACCCCCAATCGGGCACACTGCCGCCCCTGCACATGCTGTCACCGCTGTGACAAGTCACCGCCGGTTCAGTGGCCTGAAACACACTTACGGTCCTGGAGGTCAGAGTCCCAAATGGGTTTCCCTGGGCTAAGATCAAGGTGTCAGCAGGGCTGCGTTCCTCCTGGAGGACCCTGGTGGGCAAGACCGTTGCCTCGCTCCCTGCATCTTACAGCCAGCCGGGGCCGGCTGCGTCCCTCGCACACTGAGTCACTCTGAGTTCTCGTCATTCCCAAGTCTCCTTCTGACTCACCCCCTGCCTCCCTGGGCAAGCCAGGATAACCTCCCTGCCTCAAAGTCCCTTCTGCCATGTAGGGTCACAAAGGGACAGGTTCTGGGCATCAGGACATGGACGCGTGTAGGGGACCATGACTCTGCCAACCACACCGTGTGAACCTGCACCTCCTCGTCTTTGTACAGAGCTCTGGCCGGAAGCCAAGCTCCCGGGGGCGGAGCCTGTGTCCCGCTCACCTTGGCAACCCTCTCACCTGCATCGTAAGGTTCAGATGAGCCAAATTCAGCTGTGTCCCCCAGAGCCCTGGAGCGCATGTCCATTGTCCCTGCTGGACTGAGTTTGGAGGACCTCCTCTCCCGCCCCAGCATGATGCGTATTTGAACTGGGAACTCCCGGAGGCCTACAAGACTCAGAGGAGTGACAGTCTACAGGTGGAGGACAGGTTGTGAGGCTGACATGGAGGCTCATACGTCCCACCCCCTGCTCCGGGGCATCTGGCAGGGCAAGAGCTGGCAGCACCGAGACTAGCAATCTTACTCTCTGACATTCACGCCTATGCCTGATTGCCTGGGGCTCCAGAGGACAGAACGGCCAAGCTGCCTGAGGACAGGTGGGTGCGGGTGGGGCTCAGAGGCCAGATCCGGGCTGTCTAGACAAAGCCACTCTTGCCGGCAGTGTCGTCTCGGCTGCTATCTGCTGTGGCTCTATCGCGGCTCCAGCGTCCGAGTGCCCCTCCCAAGCTCGCCTCTCTCTCCGGCCAGCATGGCCTCTGTGGCCCCCCCGCGTGCAGGCCGAGCGGGGCCGGGCAGCGCCTGCACCGGTCTCTGCTCCTGGCCCAACTCCGGGTTTGGGCCAGCCAGCCTGAACCTCAAAGCCGGGCTTTAAAAGAAAGCCATGCTCAGAGAGAATGCGATTTTAAGCCCGTAATTGAAAAATGCCTAAGGAAAGAGCACCTAAATGGAACCACCGAGCACAGGAAATTGATTCTCTGCACTTTTACAGGCCGCTGGGGATGGCTGACGACAGGCGTCTCCGAGCCAAACCCAGCAGTGCGGGCAGGGAGGCGGGTCTCTCTCTCTCTCTCTCTCTCTCTCAGGCGAGTTTGACCCCTGCGATGTCCCCAGGGAGTAGAGGTGCTGAGCCCACCCCTCTGGCCCAGACAGCTGAGAAGAGCTCACGCAAGTCCGGGGTCTGTAACCACACCTCCTCCAGGGCCCCCTGCCCGGCTCCTGTTGGTGAAGTCGCATGCCTCCCTCTGGCCTTCTTCGGACCACGCTGGGGCCTCTGAAGACCCCCGACTGCAGCCGCTCTGAAGGAAAGCAGACGGCAGCCCCAGGTGGCGACCACTGCACCCAGCCCAGTTCACGCAGTTGAGCACTGGCCTCCAGCGCCACCCAGCTCGAGTCCGGCTGCGCCGCTCAGCCTCCCACTTCTGTTCCAGACCAGGGTCGGCGGTTTTCCCACCAAGGGCAGACGATAAGAGTTTTGGCCACAGGGTCTTCAGCACAACTACTCCGCTCAGCGACTGTAGCCCTGGAGCAGCCTTGGACAGCATACAAACAGCATACACCCCAAACGAGCGAAGGTGTCTCCCAAAAGCTGTATCTACAAAAACAAGCGGCAGCAGGATTTGGCCCGAGGATGGTAGTTTGCCCACCCCCATTCTAATTTGTAAAATGAGAATTGTGGAGTTGCTTTTCATTCGGGAATGTTGAGAAAATTTAAGATGCCTGTAGGGTTCTCCGCTCACACCTGCAGACAGTGAGCGCTGATAAACTCTCATAGTTAACACTGCACGACCCGAGAGTGTGCATCCAGGTGTCAGGGCTTGGGTCCAGGTGTCGGGCCTTGGGTCCAGGTGTCACGCTGTGGGTCCAGGTGTCAGGCCTTGGGTCCAGGTGTTGGGCCATGGGTCCAAGTGTCGGGCCGTGGATCCAGGTGTCGGGCCGTGGGTCCAGGTATCAGGCCGTGGGTCCAGGTGTCGGGCTGTGGGTCCAGGTGTCGGGCCGTGGATCAACCCTGATTCAGCTGCAGGATGAGGGACTCTCCTTTAACCCCTCCCGGCTGCTACCCATGGAAAACGAGATGGTTAGGTTGAATTTCTGTTGATAGTTCAAAGGCAGATCCATTTACCCCGTAAGTGAGCAAATGATTCCTGAACACGTTCATAGGCGAGCACATTGAGGCCAGAGGAAGCAGAAAGGTCCTGTTGATCCTTCTAGACATTTCTAGACTCGCTTTTCTGTTCTGTAGCTTTCCACCTTCCCTACCACCATCTCGTTTCCTAACTCGATCAGATCGCTGACCCTGCCTCGCACCTGACCCGCGTCAGTCTGTCCGCTGGAGGCTGCCGGATGATCTTCCCGCAGCGCAGGCCAATGGCGCCGTTCCCCCGACTAAGGCACTCCACGGCTTCTGCAAACGCCCATGGCCTTGTTCAGCCCGCAGCCCTCGACTGGCAGGACAGTGGGCTGGAAGGGTGAGCACCAGCACCAGCCGGGTGTCTCTGTGGGGATTTGGTGAAGCCAGAGCAGGGTCACACTCACTTCTACGCGTCTGTATTTCCGAGATTTGCAAGTCGTGCTGTGTTAGTTTCCATCGCTGAGCGCCAATGACTCGGCACTGCGCTGAGTGGCTTAAATGACAAACACTCAGTGCTCACAGCTGCCGCGCACGGGGAGGCCCAGAGCAGCCCGGCTGGGAAGCTCTGGCTTAAGGGCGTCCTTGACAGTGGCAGCCTGAGGGGGTGCATGGGCTTCCCCTGTGTCATGTCCCCGAGTCCCTTAAGCGATGATGCCACAGCAGCACCAGGTCCCCTGGTAGGAAGGGTACGAGTGAGCACAGGAAGAGCTCCAGAAGCCTCGTGCTGGGAGGAGTGCAGGTCGTGCCACCAACTGGGACCGCCAGCTGGCTGCTGGGGCAGGTGAAATCTGGACTGTGACCCTGTGACTTTGCCCTGGTCACACCGTCTTCAGCTGTTCTCATTCACCGTCTGTGGCAGAGCTGCCTCTTCCCACTGTGGTGTTCCTCCTGACACCCCACAATTCCTGAGGCCTCCGGGATCACTCCAGAAATTCGAGTCACGGAAGGAGGAGGGGGAGGGGAACACGCCTGCCAGGCTGTCCTGTGGCGCCCAGCCACCAGCTAAGTGGACGTGGGCGTCAGCAGGCTGAACGGGCTTTTCCCGAGGTTTGCATGGCAGCGTCAGATGTTTTCATGCAATATAAATACGGTTGTTAGGTAGCACTGGGATATGGGTGGCGCGTGTGTTTACCTGTTCAGGTGAGCCCTGAGTGCGCCATTGTTTTGGTTTTCTTAGAGATGTTGAATCCTCCCCGTTATTTACTCTCTGCTACAATTCCTGGTTCAGGCGTCCCGGAGAAGAAAGGGATGTTTTCTGCTTTCAGGACCCTCAAGGGCAGGGTTTTTTGCTTTGTGCCTTCCTGTCGGAGCCCCAATTTGTTCCTGTGTCGGGCAAGACTAAAAAATCCTCGTTTTTAAGTGGCTGGTTTTATACGCCAGAGCAACGGGCACTCTTGAGTCTCTGTACAACACGGAAGTTCTGGCTTTCCCTGAGCCATATACATAGAAGCAGGTAGGTCTGGGGTCCCCGACCCCTGGGCAGCAGCCCCGTCTGTGTGCACCCCGCCTGAGTGCTACGGCGCCGAGAACTGCCCCAGGGGCACCGCGGGTTGGCAGGGCCTGTGCCCAAATATTCAGAACCCCAAATTCCGAATCTGCAAAGACCTTCCTGACGCCAGGCATCCTTTATGCCACTATTAAAACCAGCAAGGCATTTCTGTTTTTTTCAAGCCCTTGCCGAAACAACCTGCTGTCTGACGCGGTAGCGGTGGCAGCCCTGCCCTGCCACAATCACAGGGCGGAGAGGAGAAGGCCGGAGCATGCTAAGCGCATCGTGCGGCTGTCAGCGACGGCGGCACCTGTGAAAATGATTGAAGTTCTTCTCCCAGCAGACAGGACAGCGCGCTCGGTACCGCCCAGCGGCCGACACCTCCCCGAGTCGGGTTGTCTCTAAGGTTCTGCTTCCCTGGCGGCTGCCCGGTTCCCTCGAGCTGTGCCCTGGCCTAGTGACCGCGTCTGTGAATCTGGCAGCCGTCCTTTGCACCATGGAGGGGACCTCGGACACCTCAGTTACAGTAAGCTCTGCGTGTCCTCTGGTGCAGCTGGGTGCAGGGCGCCCAGCACCTGCCCAGGTCTCAGGGCGCAGACGACACTGGGCGGGACTTCGAGGCCGCTTCCGCCGCTGCCGGGGTTGTGCGGCAGCGAGTCTGCGTTGAGGCAGGAACCTGCCTGCACTCGAGGAGGTCTTTAAGGAGCCACGGCAGGACTGTCTCACCTTGAAGAAAGGAGAATGGGAGTCCTGCTAAATGCGTTCAGGGTGAGGCATTGAGGCCTCTTGTTTCTGAATTCAGGGTTGGAGACAACTTGCTACCAGCCAAGAGGATCTGGTCCTTCCACCTTTCATCTTCCCAATGGCCTTTGGAGTCGCTGCTGGGCTTATCGCCATGGGACAGGCAAGGAGTGGGGAGGGTCAATATTTGTTAGTCACCTCCTCTGTGCCAGTTACTGTGCTAAGGGCATTAGGTTCATTATCTCACTTTACCCTCACACTAGCTCTGGAAGATGGGTGCTCATAGCACGGATGGGAAAACCAGACTCTTGGAAGAGGGTAAGCATCCTTGGAGCCAGAGTGCTCAAATGCAGGCGGTCTGGCTCCGGAGTGCCCACGGCCGCCGCCCCACCACCCAGGTGGGCTTCTCTCTGCTGAAGGCACCCCGGGTCCCCCGTCCCACCTAGCGATTCTGCTCTACTGAGCTCCCTGAGGTGACCCTTCCACAGAGGGTTCCACTTTGTGCAGCAGGAGGTCAGATCAGTGTCCTGGGCTGCCAGGGTGCCTGGTGGCAATGCAGCGACCCATTCCAAACCCCTCCAGGCGGGCGAGGGCTGGACGCGGAGCCCGTGAGTGGACATGCTCTGGCTTTTGGGAGTGCTTGGCTGACGCTTGCCCCAGAAAGCCTTGGAAAACGAACGCGCCTGAAACTCAGCCCAATCTGTAGAAGTGGCGGCCGGCGGCGGCGGGGTGAGGGTGTTAGAATGGCACAAGAGAATTTTCACATAATAACAACCATATGTCCTGCAGGAATGGGAACCGTTTCCCCTTTCTGCACAAGGACCCTGGAAACTGCTTCAGGAAATTAGCACCAACCCCCTGATTAAGTTAAACCAAACGTGTCAGGAAGGCAGATGAAGTGAGAATGCGCCTTCCAGCGCCACGTAGCTTCCGACATTCCCGGCCGTTAACCGTACGAAATCGACAAAGAGACTGTATGCAGACAAAGAAAACTTCAGAGCATCTTGGATGAAACTAAATCCTTCAAAGATCAAGTTGTTCGTTTTTCATGTAGCTCTCTAGGTAGACTTGAAATTCAATCTCAAGCCCACTGCATTATTAGAAAGAATAACTCACATAGAGAAGAGAATGTGCATTGTTTACTGGCATTTGGTCTTAATTTTACATATTGTAGTCAACACTATGAAAATACTGGTCTGCCCACCTCTGGAAGCCTTATACAAAGACTCGTTTCCACAGTCATTTTCCACACTCACTAATAAGGGCTGTAATTTGTGTCTGAAAATCCCCCGCCCGGTAAAACCTTGACATTGGAGTGGATAACAATGACCATATTGACTTCGGTACCCCATCCTGGGGACTGCTGCGTCCACTTCCAATTTCCTAAGCATTTCTTTGTCCATGGGCATCAGATAATGGGCACTTAGAGCGAAGCCATTTCCTCTTCGTTTTCTGGCCTCATTATTCCAATGAGTGTGGAATGACACCACTTGAACTTTACGACTCGGAGTCGAGGAAAAACTGGGGAGCTGTCCAGCCTTCCCCTGTCCCTCTGTCCCCCTCCTTGCAAACTGCAAGTTCAGGGTCAAGCAGCTCCAAGGAGCCTTTTTCTGGGGACAGGAAGAGACTTTATTACTGAAGAAAACAGGAGCAATTCTGAAGGGTTTGAGGGCTGTGACTCAAAGCTCACGGTCGATGGCTACAGCAGAATCAGACAGTTCTGGGACAACTGACAGCCATTACCTGGGATTGGAAGAATAAGCTCTCAAACCCCAAATTTGAAAACGGAGTGTTTTTTGTTTTCTGCAGGCTCCAAGGAGCTCTGAGCGGGCATCTGGTGCTCAGGCACCCCGTGCTCGCTGGGCTCTCCCCGGGAAGTGGGTGCTCCTTCAACACGGCCAAGGAGGGCTTGTGCCTCTGTGGGGCTGTGAATTCTGTTTCTCGCCTTAGAGACGTGAGATGACTCAGCAGCGCTGGCTGACGGCACTCGGTAAGAAGCTGCTGGAAATACTGCACTCCGCCTGGCTCTGCAGGGACAACGTTCCTGCCTCTGCTGGCTCTGTCCTGGGCGCGGCTCTCTGCTCACCGGGGAAGGAGAACAGAGCTGCCTCCCCCGCAGAGACGGCCATCCTGACGTCTGGGGGTTGTACGAGCCTGTCGTTTTCAGTCGTTTCTGCTCATGTGTTATGAGACACACGCCCTCCTTCGTGACCTTTAACTTTCCCTGCTATCTGCTTGGAATGAAGAATGAGGTCCTGCGCGTGAGCCCTGGCACGGACTACGCACGAGGGCTGAGCAGTCAAAACAGCCGCGGTAAAAGAAAACAGGCCTCCTGCTCCCTCCAGGTCGGGCGATGGAAAAGACTTCCCCAGGAATCAAAATGTGCTGTGCTCCAGCTCCGTCCAACTCTTTCAGTCTCCAGTTCAATGGCAAGTGTAGCAGGCAGCTGTTTTCTCTTTAGAAATGACTTAAAATCTGAAGATACATGATATGTTCTGTTTTTGTGACCATCCGTAGTTTGACTCTTTTAACCGTGAATGTCAAATTTCTTAACCCTCCTCCACTGTCCAAGGCATTAAAAGTCAATTTGTAGAGCATGATATTCGTCGTAGCGAATATTCGTGGTAGCACAAATTCTCCCTTGCTTAAGCCATTTTGTAATCTTTGGTACTGTGTCTCGTACTTAGCCACCTCTAGTGGACATTAAATCTGAGGGGTTTGAACATTTCTGCCTAATGTCCTTGTAAAGAAAATGACACGTGAGGGTAGATCCCCAGCCACTGCCCCACAAGTACCTGTCTGGCCCTGAGGGCCCGTTCCAGTCTCCTCACCACTGCGAAGTCCTTTCCAGGTTCGTCTTTGGCTGTCCCCTGCCGTCACTGCCGAGCCACCACCCTGCCTGCAGAGTCCCTCACGGTGGAACGGTGCCTTGCCAAGTGGGGTGGCCGTCACACGGATGGTGGCCTTTATTCCCAAGCAGTCGATTTTTGTGACTTTGCACGGGAAGAACCAAAGCTTGGTGAAAAGCAGCATCTTGTCCAAGCCCACGCGGCTGATAAGACAGAACTGGAATCCACACCTGTGCGTCAGTCTGGGCTCCTTCCAGCGGTCACACGTGGCTTTGGGCTGTCATTTGTGTGTATGTTCCCGGTGGTGTATCTGATGCCATTTATGGCGGAGCTGCTTTTATACCTTTGAAGCCCTCCTAGGACTAGTCGAGTGCCAGAGATGCTTGGTCAAGGCTATTGCACTTGGTCAAGGCTATTCTCACGTGGGAAGACGTGAGAAGGGGCAGTAATCACATACGTAGGAACAGAGACAGGCACTGAAGGATTCCAGGGGTTGGACATACCCAGGGAGATGATACTGAAGACTTTCATGGAATTCCTAAACCTCTTCTGGCTAAATATTTAAAAACTCTGAACCCTGGCTACTAACAATTAATGTCTAAAGCATGACCTAGGTACCAGAAATCTAAGAACATTTTTCAATTTATGTTCCCTAAAGAATGAGGGAACAATGATTAATAATTGTCCCATGACATTCTTTTCTCCAAACCGAACAGCCCTAAGTCCTTTACTCATTCAATGAGAAAAAACACAGTTACTCCATTTATCTCGTTTTTCCAAACATTTGGCCATTTTTTTAGCCTCCCTGTGAACTAGCTTTTTGACAATGCCCTTCAATTGTGGAGACTAAGCTGGACATGGTTTTATGACGATGGCCTAATCGATACCAACTGTCATTGTAAATTGTCTTCATGTTGTTATACGGTGGCATCTTATTGCCTCTGTCCCTAGCGCTTTCCATTATGAACTCACACTTTACAGCAGATCTGGAACTAGCCCTGTGTCTTCCTCAGGGATGAGGATGTTTGACATTTCATCTCTTGACCCCTGTTTGTTACTTACCATTCAAGTGACTCATACCATCCCCATATCCCTATTGCATTGCTTCCTGTTTGCGAGCCAGCAACCACAGAACGGTCCGGAAAAAAACCATTTCCTTTTTTCTTCTGATGTTTATTGAGGCGCTGCTGCAGGCAGGAAGTGCACAGAGCTGTGGGCTGAAGCATGGTCAGCCTGGTGGCCTCGGGAAACTAAGAGGAGCTGTCAAGAGGGCTTAGGACAATACCGTGGAGCTGGCATCAGCCACAGAGCAGAGTGACGGGAAGGGGACAGGCCTGGCCGTTCCACTGACTCATCCTGTCTCCCCTCCCAGGTCACCTCCTGACAGGGCAGGAGCTTCCCAGTGGGTCTGTGTAAGTAGAGCTCTTCCGGACTGTACAGGGTGGGGTTAGCAATATACTTCTTCCTTCTGATAGCTTTCAGTTTACTGTCGTCGTCATCGTCGTGAGCTGGGAAGTTTAATCTTGTGGGTTTTGGATGGTGGGAACAAAACAGCCTGTCCAGCCAGAGCAGAGCCCATGCTTGCCCATGTTACGCTTTGCCATAGTCTCTATTCACTCATCCATTCATTCATTCATTCAGCACATCCTGGGAAACTCCTCCTGTGTGTGGAGTGCTGTGCTTGTTTCAGGTATGCCTAGCACCCTACTTGAGAAGTGTGTGGTCAGTAGCTCACCCAGCAGGCCCTTCACCAGCACCTTCCACTGGCCCTAGCAGGGGAAGCAGATGCATCTTGGACAGATTTTCATGTGGGATCTAGTATCTGGTCTCATGCTACCTGGACTGAACTACAGGTGAGCTCTAGGAAGGCAGCGAGTTGTAGCAGATTGAGCAGGAAGACAGGAGCCAGCAGGTCTGGCTGTGGCACTTAGCAGCTTGCTAAACTTGGGCAAGTTACTTACCCTTCTAAACTGTAAAATGAAGCGCTAAAAATAAAACTCTTTCCACAGGGTTCTTAGGACAATGAAGTGCAATGTTTTATATGACAGACATAGTACACTCGAATGCAAAAAAAAATCTCCTGCGTTTTTGTGACTCTTATTACTGAAAACGAAGCATACCAAAAATAAAACCCTTTACTTATTTAATCTGGCATAAACATTCTGCACAAAATGACACTTTTATAATTGGTGGCTGTAATTGTTACACCAAACTTTGAACAAGAACTAGGTAGCTAAAATGCCAGGTATGTGTGCAAATGGGCCAGAGTTAGCACAGTGGACTTGGTGGGTTCAGGAAATACAGGAGCCCTGAGTCAGTGTATTCGTGAACCCTGTCATTTTCCCTGGCTTATTGAATCCGGATTAATTAGGTCGAGGATTTTTGTTAATGTTGTTGTTGTTGCTGCTGCTGCTGTTTGAATTTTTAATAATAAAAGACTGAAGTAAATGATGCTGGATCAGCAAGAGTCACACAAAGGAAATTCCTTCCCGAATCAACATTTTGAAGTTAGCAAGCCTTACTCACTGCCCATAAAGTTATGCTGAAAGCCATGTGCAGGAAGTAAAGTCATTAAGAAGGAGTATGTGAGCACAGTTGTGAAACTTTTTATTTTTTTTCAAAATAAAGGTCTGGGCATGAAAAGAAAACAGCAGACCCGTCACGCGCCCTGAGATTAGTCGAGACACATGGGACCTTTCACCTCCTGGTCACGTGGCCGGCTGCCCATGGCCAGAGGTGTCCACGCGCATTTGGCACTTGGCAGCTGCTGGTGGCCCAGGGTGAAATCAGATCCAAGGCCCAGGGTGGTTCAGGGAACAGGTGCCCACGCAGCACATGGCAACCACATTTTGTGGGGAGGGGGGCGTAATCCCAGTGACTAGGTGGTCTAGCAGATGAAATTACTCTGGCGCTGTCTGAAATCAATTCGTTAATCGGTACGGTCACCAATTTTCCCTCCCTCCCTCGCTTCCTCCCTCCCTTCTTTCCTTCATTCATTTTTCCCTTCTCTTTTCTTTCCTTTTTGTCTCTTCTCTTCTTTCTCACATATTCATTCTACACACGCATTCACTGTGTCATTTGGAGCTGCAGTCCCCAACCCCTAGGCTGCAGGTGGGTACCCGTCTGTCCGTGGCCTGTTGGGAGCTGGGCCACCCAGCAGGAGGTGAGCAGCAGGAGAGCCAGCAAAGCTTCACCTGCATTTACAGCCGCTCCCCATCCCTCCCATCACCACCTGAGCTCCGCCTCCGCCCCCTCCCCCAGCGAGCCCCTTCAGTGTAAACATTGTCTTCCATGAAACCGGTCCCTGGTGCCGAAAAGCTGGGGACCACTGATTTAAAGAATGTCCTTGAGCACCTACTACACTTCCTGGGCAGTGAACAGCAATTTTATATATTCTCTCTGGCTAGAATTGGGGAGGATATCACAGGACTCTAAACATAGCTCTGTGTATGTGCGTGTGATGAGCAGAAAGAAGAGCTCACTTAGCTTGAATGGGATACTGAAAGGGGAAAGATGTTTCTGTTTGGTTCAGAGCAAAGATAAAAAGTCTCATTGATTGAGGCTGATGATATGACATTAAAATCAACAAAAAACCAAGAAGAAATTCTTGACTACAGGCTAGTTTCTGCATTCCTCTTAAAGTGAAGGATTATACTCCATGTTTCTCAAATGTGTAGACGGAGCTCTCATTTCCATTCTTGACTATTTATTCTTGGGTCACAGGTCTACCTGGTGAGGCAGGCATTTTCCTTCCAGCCTCTTTTCATGGACACATGTGTATATAAAGTCTCCCAGATGGGTTGAATCGTGCCTTTATACCCGCGGCTGCCACTGCTTCGGGAATTGTGGTTGGTAGGCCCAGCGCAGATCTTACGTGTCAGTTTCAGGTGTTTTGCTATTTCCCCCTAAAAGCTCCAGAAAGTCTCGATCCTAACCGGCGAGACTTACGAAAAGTCTACGGGGTAGAACGCGCAGCTTCACATCAAAGGCCGCTTTGGTACAAACAGGGAACTTTTTAAGGCTTCTTTTTCCTCCCCTCTCTTAACCTCAGGTCACGGTCCCTCTATATTTTTGTACCAACTTCACTTTCCTCTGAAATCTGTCAAATGGAAACGAGACTCTGTGTGTTGCTCCTTCGAGCCCCACCTGGGGAATCTAACCCCTAGTCTGCACTCAGCGACTGGGGCCACATGTGGCCAGAGGGAAACTGAAAAGGCTGGTTATATAAACAGGCTCCGACCAGAGACTGGTGACAGCCACGGGCGGCGATGGACCCTTCAATTAGCGAAGTTCGATCCCTCCCCCCTTTTCTGGGAACTTGCCGCATACCTGGAGGAGCTGCCTGCCCTAGGAATGTATTTACGGCTAATGAAAGGTGACCCCTTCTGCCACTCTCCTGCCTCTTCAAACAAACAAGTTCTTCCCCCTGTAATCGGCCCACGTCTCCTGTCCTGTCCTTTGAACCTCCCATCGTGCACTTTTGCCCCGGAGGATGTCAGGCCAGGTTTCAAATTTCCCTGGTATGCACTGGCTTTTCCTTTTATGATAAAAAGCTCAAACATCGGGACTCACTGCTAGACAAAGCAGGAGAAGCGTGGGGCCCGCTGTCCTTGAACTGAAGACGAGATAGAGCAGGGCTCGCTGTGAAGGGGACCCAGAGTCACATCCGAGCCTGCTGGCTTGGGGGGCTGCAGGCAACCCTGGGGGGGCCGCTCGTGCGCGCTCTTCAGGGGACGAGAAGGCAGCATGGGCTGCCCACGCCCCAGCTTCCCTTCCGCACCACTTGTGGGGAGAGGCCCTGTGGCAATACTGCGTTCACAGCCAGAGCCTTCACAGGAGTAACAAGACATCGATTGACTTCATTAAGCTATGAAGAGTGTCTAATAATAGCAAATGACAGTGTCCTTCGTCCTACGGATACAGCTCTATGGAGAAGCCAGAGACGCTAAAGCCTCAAGAATATGCCGCCGCCCTCCCGGGTTGAGCCCGTGCCCGGGGCAGCAGAGAGACAGGAAAGGCCCGGGGGCCCTGCGCGGAAAGAGAACCCCAGAATCCCCCTGGCAGAAGGCCCCGGGACCAAGAGCAAGAGCGTGCAAACCATGTGCAAGCAACGCTGAGAGCAAGACTTCTCCGCACGGAGATTCCCTGCACGGCTTCGGCTCCAGGCCAGCTGAGGGTTACGGAAAGCACTTCCTGCAATTGTGCTTTGGAGGCTATGTTCGGGAAGGAATATTACAGCATTCCTAATCGTCCCTGAAAGCTCGTAGGTTAGAAGGAACATTCTAAAAGGGCTGTAGAACACAAAGCAGAGTGAGCCTCAGGCGAGGGTGGTAGCTTCTCTTTCTCCCTCCCCTGCCGCGTGCTCCCAGATACTCAGAGTAACTGCAGCGAGTGCCCCAGCCCAGCTGTCACAGGAGGGCTGCAGGGGACTGGGTGGGGACAGCCTGGGTGGGGGCAGGCAGTCACCTGCACTCCACCGAGGAGGTCCCCAGACACCCGAGGGCATCTCTTCCTGTCCTATTGTCCCCTGATTAGGGGAGAGGGATGATATAAGTTGATAGGGACCTTCACCTGCTGTCTAGACGGGTGTGCGGAGTCTCCAGCTGGAGGAAGGCCAGCTGCCCGTCTGGCTTCCTCGGTGTGCCTGCCGGAAAGGGAGACCCTTGCATGCCCAGCGAGAGGCCCGAGCTGAGCGAAGCTGCCATGGACAGGGTGCCCTCTGAGCTCCTCCTCTGCACTCTGAGTCTCTCTGCTTACCCGCCAGACCTCCTGGCCGGCGTGTGGTCCAGGTGGCTCTTGCCACCAACTTGCTTGTCCATCCAAGGACCACACAGGTCCACTGGGGACATCGAGCTCCTCTTCAGCCTCAGCTCTGCATGAGGAGGTCTGTGCGGAAAGCTCTCCACTGTGCTCTTGGGACAGCAAACTCACACGCGCTGCTAATTCCACGGGAGAGAAATCAGTCAGATCCATCCAACCACCCAACGCACTGATCTATTTGGGCAGAAATTCACATAGTACAATAATGGAGATACGTGTTTTCTAGGCGGAGTGTGGCTGCTGTTTTATTAGGGGCTTTTAGCTCATCAGGATGGTGTTTGCAGAAACTGACAAAGTGATAAATTTTGCTTATTTTAATCCTTTCCTTTTTTCCACCAGAGGTTAATTGTTTGGTATTCTTTGTTAAACTAACAAACTTCTGATGGGTTAAGAACCACTAAGGCTACTTAAATAAACAGACTGTTCAGGTAAGAACAGAAAAGTTAGCAGAGATACAAGCTATTGGACTTGCTGCATTGGGCCCTGGCCTGTTAGTTGGCGGACGTTTGCAATGACGTGGATTCACTGGGTGATTTTTAAAATGCCTGTGAACTGCTTAAAAGAAAGTGCTCACTTTGTTAGATACATGAAGGAGATTCCCTGGTATTTAATTTCCGAATAATTAAGATGAGCCCTCTTAAGTCTTGTTGTTTTTGTCCTCCAACACACTGCTTACTTTCATTGCTATTATTTTTAATTTAATGGTGCATGTAACCAAGATAAATGTTTATATATTTATCTTATCCCAGTTTTGTTTACAGCTTTGAGAATGGAGATTATTCAAGCTTCCTAAAATGATTCCAAGAATATTCCATTTCTCCATTTGTTTCTATGCTCTAGAAGAGCTCTTTTGTCGTGGAAGTTATATATATATTTTTTAGCAATTCCTTTATAGTGAGAAAGTTGAATTGTGATCTATGTTAAGAATAGTAAGCATAGTAGCAACATGAAGAACAATTTGTAACAAGGAGATACTTGCTACTGGCTGAGTTCTGTAAAAGCTAAATCTGAGGCAGAATTTTTTTCTTTAACATTTCTTCTAGTGAAGGTGTGCTAGTGGTAACTTCTGGTTTTATTTGTTTGATAAAGCCTTAAGATCAAATCTATAAAATTCTAAATTGATAAGTTTCTTTTTCATCTTTCAGCCTTTTAAAGATGTATTATAATTCAATTTTCTTCCGGCTTACATAGTTTTTGACAAATGTTTGTTCTTTTGTTTGGAATGTGCCTTTTTTCCTGTGGCTGCTTTGAAGATTTGCTTTTTATCACTAGTTTTGAGCAATTTTATTAGGCTGTGCTTTGGTGTGGTTTTCTTGGTGTTTATTCAGATTAGAGTTTATTGGGCTAAACGGGTCTGTGAATTATAGTTTCCATCACATTTAAAGTACTTTGGGCATTTCTTCAAATGTGATTTCTTGACCTCTTCTCTCTTTTTTCTTTTAGTAACTTCAGTTGCACATGTGCTAGGCGGCTTGATGTTATCTAATGAGTAACTCAGAATCTGGTTGTTATTTTTCACTCATTTTTCTCTGTATGCCTCATTTTGGACAGTTTCTGTTGCCATGCATTTACGTACAACAATCTTTTGCAGTGTCAAATATTTTTTTAACCCAATTCAGTAAAAGTTTATATTTTATAGATATTTATCTCTGGGAATTTTATTTAGTTCTCTTTTTATATTTTTTATTTCTGTTATTATATTTATGTTTTTCCTTCAACCATTGACCATAATAAGAGTATTTGTAATAGCTGTTTTAAAGTCTCTTTCTGCTAATTTTACCATGTGAATCACATCTAGTTATGCTTTTATTGATTGAAATGTCTCCTTGTATGTGTTGTATCTTCCTGTTTCTGGATGTGTCTAGTGATTTTCAGTTAGATATCTGGTATTTTTAACTTTTTAGTGCTATATTTTTTAAAAAAGAGTGTGAAGCTTCGTTCTGGCAGGTATGTAAGTTATTTGGGGGCTAATTCGAAAATTTTGAGGCATGTTTTTAATCTTTTCTGGGTTTTCATTTAGGTTCAGCGTAGTGCCACTACTATGCCATGACCCTTCCTTGGGCTCTCCTGAGGACCCTGCGTACTCAACAGGGTTTCCCCCTTCTTGCTGCTGGAAGTCAAAAGTGTTCTTGCTCTGTCTGAGCGACCCCAGGGATTGTCTGGCCTAGAGCTGTCATACCTTTTCTACACCTGGAAGCCCTTTGTCATCTAACCTCATGAAGATTCATTCAGTGCACGTGCAGACGACTGTTTATCCTGATACTCGAGGCAGCACCCGTGGAGGTTTCTCAAGCCCTTCCTCTGCACAGCTCACTGCTGCCGGCGCTCTGCCCTGCAAGGCCTTGTGTTGCCCAAACGCTGACTTCTCACTCCTCTCTCACCTCTGTGACGCTGCCGCGCCCTCCAAACTGCGCTTCCGTCTGCAGTTTGCCTCTCAGAAGCAAGCTGGGGAGCTCCGGGACTCGCCCCGGCTGTTGCCTTTCTCTGAGGGATGATAGTCTTGAACTTCGTATTTTCCGATCTCTGCAAATGGTTGTTTCATATAGTCTGTCCGGTTTTTCACTTGCTTAAAACAGAACAAGTCTCAACATTTTTACTCCTTTCAGCTAGATGCAGTAGTTGGATTTTTAATATATAATTATAATCATTTACACAATTTCGTACCTGGTTTTTAAAATTTATGTAGACTTTTATATTGATTCCTTGCTATTTTAGCATCCTGAGCAGCATCTTTTCTCTCTCTCTCTCTCTCTCTCACCAAGTTGTGGTTTAACTGACTGGCATTTTGATATGACTTCCTATGTTTTTCTGTAGGACATAAAGATGGTTTTCATTTTTTTTTAGACTTATAAACATTTTGGGCTTAGCTGTCCTCCTGATATCTGTGTCGCTACTTGTCTAAAAGCTCGCTCCATCTGCAACAGTGAAGCCTACTGAGATGCTCCCTAAGAAAAGGGGTCATGATAGAGCAAGTTTGGGAAATACTGCATGCTGCGTCCTTGTAGGAGTCTTAATGCACATGGGCTTGTTAATTTTTAAGTAATTTTGCATAGAGAAACTATAATTATCCTTTTGTCGTTACCTTGATATTTTGGAAAGTTGTATATAATTTGTATTATTGTTTTGTCAAACGACACCCAAAGCAGGACAATTTTCAGTTTCAAACAGTAAGCCCAGAATCACGCGCTCTTCCGTCAGGGGCTGAGCTGGGTGCCCCTGCCACTGCTGCCCACCCATCAGACACCCCAGCCCCTAAAGTTCCGGGAGTGAGAGTGCAGGGGAGAGAACTCCCAGTCCAGGGGCAGGGCCAGGGCTGGTAGAGGTTCCCGAGGGAAGGGTGCTGGGAGGGTGGGTGCTCAGCAGCCATAATGTCCCATAGAGCCTCCAGAGGCCCCCGAGAAGTAGGTTTGCTAGAAAACACAACACGGTTGACCTTTCTGGAGACTTTGATTCCCCCAGGCCCTAGGAGAGGTTGTGGTGGGATCTGGGGGTGAGAGGCGTGGGGCCCGGGGTCTCAGCCTGGTGCACTGGACTACAGAGGACAGCCCTGAAGGATGCAGATGCTGGTCTCCCAAGTCCCCTCTGTGGCAGCCCCAGTTCCCGGGACACAGAGGTGTCCCCTTCCCGAGGGACAGGCTGGCTGGAGGGCAGTGTGGTGAGAGGCCAGACGCAGGGCACGGTGTGGTGCCTGGTCCTCGGGCAGTGGGTCCCGAGGGAGCAGCAGAGCCCGGGCCCGGCCAGTGCCGGCAGCTGGCACCGAGGCAGGTGGCACTCTCCCTCACGGACCATACGGTTCTGCTGCTTGACAGGCGCAGAGAAGACGGCGTGCGAGAGCCTGGTGGCTCTGATACCCCAGCGTGAAGACACGTCTATGCACAGCCTGTCTGCACACAGTTTCCCGCCCCGTCCTGGGCCTGGAGGGCCGGGGTAGAGACTGGTTCACTCCAAAGACAGAGTTGCCTCCAGGGGCTTTGAATCCACCCACAGGGAAGATGTGGGTCTGGTCAGTGGGAACACTGGGGCCCGCTGGGACAGCCGGCACAGCTGTCCCAAGCCCGCTGGGACATGTGGTCGCCCTCCACATTCGGACCAGAGGAAGCTGCTCCTGTCCCGTGCGGGGTGCGTGGAGGACAGGGAGACTCGGGCAGGGAGCAGAATGGGGCTCTTCAGATGACACTGGAGAGGTTTGGTGAGGCCAGAACTAAGCCAGTGCAGACATGAAGAAAGCAGATGATCTGAGAATTTTCGAGAAAAACTCAGCACCACATCCATCCTGCCAACCTATTCTGTTTTCCTCTAGGCATCCTGTATCCGGGCCTCAGTGGACTATTTGCAGCTCATCAAAAGCGCTGCGCTTTCCTGGCTCCCCCCCGCCCCCATGGCCACTGCCATGCCCTGCACCGAGAACACTGTCTGCCCTGTTGTCACCTGTTCAATGCTGCCTGCTTTGACAATCTCTTCCATGGTGGCCTTTCTGGGGCTTAAAATTCACCCAGCACTTCCACTTCCTGCATAATGAGGTTTTCCAAATCAGTGAATAAAAGCAAATAAATAAACGGACGCTACCTGGCAGGGAGAACAACCCACCCCTTTGCAGTGGTTGTGCCTGGATGTGGCCGGGGACTCCCGCCGGTGGCAAGTGGCGTCTTTATGGTGTCCTCTTCACAACCTCCTCTTCGCCTCTCTTCCCACGCTCACCTTTTGTGCTGTTTTAAGCCACACGGGCAAATAAGCCTAACGGTGAAAGGTGCTCAGCAAACGTAGCAATAAGCAAACCAACTTCCAGGCAGCAGTTCAGAAACTGATAACGACATTTCTTAACTGAGGACCAGCCCATGACATAGACTCTCCTCCGTGCCAGGTCACTGGGGCGGTCTGTGAACAAGAACCTCGTCTCCTTACCTGCTTCTGCCATGCCTAGGAGGGTGGCAGCGTCGTGGAGGAGAGCCCGGGCTGCTGGAGAAGACAGGCGGGCGGGGCGGGCAGGTGTGACTGCTGGTTCATGTCGTCCTCACTTGGCTCTCCTATGCTCGGAGCTCTCTCATCGTTTGGATAGATCCGTGATGATTCTGTAAGGCACGTGGTTGTATTTTATGCTACAGGGCTTCATCTCTACCAGGCACCCATTTTCCAGGCCAAAAGACGTTTTCCAAAGCCATGAATGAAACTAAATGAGGCAGTGGAGTCTTTGCCTCGTGAGCCGAACGGCCCACCTGTCTGCAACGGCTGTGCCCGGAGATGTCCAGAGGCCGTCGTGAGCAGCACGCCAGCAGGAGGGACCCCCCCGCTCCCCGCCCCCCGTGTCCCTGCCCAGCATCTGGCTTGGGCTATTCAGGCAGACAGGCATTTTTATTGGCTTTTTTTTTTTTCCATGGAATTTTTAAGTTGTTTGCCGGGATCAGCTGCATTAATCAAACTGTAGTTTCTCTAAGACATCGTTTATGTTTGCTGGAGCCGTGGAGGGCTCCGTGGGCATTGTTTGTGCTCGCTGAAAGTCAACTCTGAGCCAGAAAGTGAAATGCCATTGGTTTGATTTTATGGGCCAAGCCCTGAAGACAAATTCTCACCCCTTGTGCATTTATATTTGGTCTTGTGACAAAGGAGGAGGAGAGGAACTTGAGGGAATGTCAGACAAGAGGGGACAAAATTCTGGGTCTCTAAGGTCAAGAACGTGGAGGGAAAGAGTGACCTCCAGGCCCCATCCAGGAACCAGGCGCTTCCTTCTATGCAGAAGGGGAGGTTTGACTTCTGAGCACTCAGCACCCAGCTAGCTCAAAGCTCTACCGGCCAGAGAACTCGGGGACATTGTGCGTAAGGGCTGGACAATGTCCAACCAGGTGCACAGGACGCTGGTATTTACTTGCTCATATTGTTCCCAAATACCAAATTTAACAAAATTGTGCAGATAATTCATTACAGCTTATTACTTGAGTCTGTGTCCATTTTATTTTAAGACGGCATTCATTATTTCTCTAGAGAATAAAAGCAATATAAGAATCCTGTAAAATATTAGAAAATAAAAAAGTATAAAAATGAAAATAAAATCATCTATAAGCATACAATTCATATATAGCTTCTGGGAATATCTTGATATTTTTCTTTTGTATTTTATTAACCTTTCCCCATGACCCTTAATATTCCACGAGAATGTAATTTTTATGGATTCATAATACTTCATATTATGGTCGTGCCGTAAATTTTTTGGCATTCTTCCGCCATTGGTTGTTTAAGATGGTTTTACTTTTTTCACTGTTATAAATAAGATTTCATTAAACATCCTTGTACATACATCTCAGGCCACATTTTTTATTTTATTATTTTATTTTTTTTCAGGGCATGTTCTAGAGGCAGGGCTGTGAGGATCAAAGAATATTAACTCCTTCAGGGATCTTAATACACACTGCTAAAAAATATGTCTACATAGCGCCCAACCAGTGTGTTAATTTACCAAGAAAAAAAATAATCAGACTTATTGCATGCACCTTCATATCCTGGTCCTTTGATTTGTGTTCCTTTAAAACTTTCAACCCAACGTTGGCTTGAAATAGACATGAAGTAAAAAAAAAAAAAAAAAATACATTAAAAAAAAATAAAAGATTCATTCTTTCTTACGTCTTCTATAATATTTTACGAAACATTTTTCAATTTGCAAAACTGCATAGTGCGAGGCCGCACTGCATGAAAGCGATTTAAAAGAGCTGCAGACTTCCAAGCACTTAGGCAAGTCTCTTCCGAGCGCCTGGGTGACGCAGACATCTGGACAGCATACAACCTCTGACAGCCCGCGCTGCGGATGGATTCGGTTTCCAGCGTTGGGCATACAAAGGTTCATTCAAATCGCAATGGGTAAAATAATTGTGCGGTCTATATTATGTTAACCCGAGGTTATCACCGACTCCGCAGGGCTGTGATTTCCCCTTCGGCCCAATCTTTCAGATAAATCAGACCCTGCCGTCAGCAAGGGGCTTGTCAGCTTCCATCGAGCAGGCTTTCTCCTTTGGTCTGGACATTCCTACGACTCCATGTAACTTCCCTGCTAACCAAAACAAAATAAATACCTGCATTCCCCACGTGAGGAAAAAGAGAAAGACAAGCAGAGAAAATGACGATGACGCCCCTCAGAGAAGGCTGCTGGTTAAAGACAGAAAAGGCTGGAACAACCTTTCCCTAGGATCCGATGGCACGTGGCCACCCCTCCCTGCGCCTCCGGAAGAGGCATTTGCACAAAACGCTTTACAAATACTCACGCGCTAGTGACCGTGTTAGAGTGATGGCTGCCGTCGGCTGTGGCTTGACTTGAGCCAGAACGTTTAGAGCTAAGGCAGCGGGAACACGGCTCTGGGTTCTCTCTTGTCGGGCCTGGTGCCATGGCTGTAAATCGAGGATGAGCGCCTACTGTTTACAGGCCCCGACAGCTAACTTCAGCACAGGGATGCATGCATGTCTCTGCTGGAACCTGGGATTCCTTCAGGTGTAGTGCAACATGGACAGACTTTTACATTCCTTATTTTAAGGTGCGTTTTCCATGTAGACGGCCTGCCCACGAGCTACCGTCTCCAGGAGGAAGGACAGAGGGGTGCCACGCTCTCAGGAGGCCACGCTTGATGGGAACACACTCTTGGCCCGTGGCTCTCCCGGCCCATTCATTACTCTGGGTGCCGGGAGAGCAGACGGAGCCCCAGCCCTCACGGCACTTGTGTTCTATGGGGAAAGGGACAATATATATACGAAGCAAATGAAGTGGAAGTGCATGCCCATGAGCCACGAGGGTACATGTGCCAGGAAAGAAAGAAATAGAGCCCAGAGCAAATATCATCAGGCCAGCCCAGCCTGCCCGGCGGGCTCACGGCGGAGGTAATAGAACGAGATTCGAAGGTGGAGAGGGAGTCCCCACGTGGTTTTCAGAGAAGAGAGTTCTGCATGGAGGCCCATCACAGGGAGCCCCCTGCTCGGCATGGAGCGAGGGAGGGGCTGTTGTAGGCCCCAAGGTGAGACGAGTCTTAGGATCTTGGGGATAGTCGAGGACTGAATTTCCTCGAGGACATGGGTAGCTGTGGGGATGTTTTCGAGCACAAATGACCCACGAGGTCACTTCCAGAACCGGGAATGGAGACTGGCTGCACGGGGCGGCCGGCCCCACTGGGCCCCAGTGGGTGAAGCTCAGCGCGCCTGAGCCCCGGCTGCTGGAGACGGAGCCAGAGACCCCGGACCCTCTCCTGGGCCTGTGTTTTCACCTGCTGGATCAGCACAGGTGAAACGATTCAACGGACTGTCAGGTTTCAAACAATTGCAGCCACACTCGAGTCTTTGAGCGCAAAGCTGAAGGCCCCACTTCCCCAGGCATGGCTGTGCTTCCCCATGCATGGCCCGCTGCAAATGTGCGCCAGGTTTGCCGGGAGGGGACAGCTGGGCAGTCACTTGTCTAGAAGCGCACCATGCGGTTCCTGCCTCCTTCTGTGCCTTGGTGGCCACCAAGTGTGGGTAAAAATATCCAGACAGCACCAATTTCCAGGCTCAAAATTATATTCTCCAAGCATGAGCTAATCTTCCTATGAAAGGAAGAAATACATATTTTATTTTCATCGTACATTATATACATATATATATATATATTTAAAGCATCAGGTCTTTCATCTCTAGGATGACTGTGGATGAAACATCACTAGCTTCGGGTTTCGAGATAATCCGCCTTCCAGCACATGCTCCCCCGGGAGTAAAGACTCGCACGCGGCGCACCGTTGCGGCTGCTCTTTCCTTCCTCGGGTGAGCTCGTCCCTCGGGGCTCCGTCTGCCCGTCGGGTCCCAGCCTGCTCCGGTCACTGCCGGGCCGAAAGGTCTCGCTTGCAGCTTCCGAGATAGGCCGGCGAGGTTAACAAGTTAATAAAATCCTACTTATCAGACTCCTGAGTCCATTTCCTCTTCCCCGTGGCTCACGGTTGTAATTATTCTTTATGGACTCTCGGCGTGGCTTTAGATCTGCTTCCTCGGGCGCCCGCCCGTTTCCGGAGAGCCACGGCGCGGAAGGGGGAGAGGTGGGCCCGGCCGAGAGATGCCTGCTATTCATTTCCACCTGGGGGTGCCGGAGGTCAGTCTGAAGGGAGATCGAAGATTTCAAGACATACACGGGACGGCCCGTGGTGGCTTCTCCTCTTGAGTCAATGCGGGTTACGAAGTCTGGTGGCCCCTGGATGACCCGGCTGCGCCGTCCACACATGGAGACTGGGAAAGTCTCCCCAACTCTTTGCGGCTCAGGGGTTGGCCTGAAAAACTGGAGCAATATCGTTTCAGCCACGTGCACAGGTGGAGACAAACTGCAGTAATAATGTATGTGAAACTGCTTTGAAAAACAACAACTACTAAACGGGAAAATGAGGCATGATCTTGGTCGCACGCACAATCGCCGTTTGCCTCCGCGGTGTGCGGGAGACGGGGGGACGGGGCTGCATCAGCCCGATCTCCTATCGATCAGGTTCCCTGACTGTCAGCGTGGGAGACCCAGTGTCTGACTCTGAAATAATCACATGGCAGAACTGGGATCCTGTCTCTGAGCAGGACGTGGGGAAGGCGTAGTGGGCCCGGCAGGTGGGGCCAGGTCAGGCCCAGAGCTCCTGGCACCTGTTCTGGCTGTGAGGAAGAGCTGCAGGCGACTTTGCCCAGGCCCAGCCTTCTTTCTGGGGGGAGCCAGGTCTCTGTCCATGCCTCGTTTCGGACTTTCTCTCCTTCTGGGTGTGTGCTAATGCAGCTAAGTTTCAAACTTTGGCCAAGAAGTTTTCATATATAAAAGTGCAGTGTGCAGGGGTGTGTGCGCGTGTGTTGGGGGTGTCTTTTTAAAGAACTGGGAATCTTCTTTGCAGACGAACACCTGGGGATCACTTACCTGCCACCCCCTCTCGAGGATGTTCCACCGCGTGACCAGCGAGACACAGACGTGGAGGAGAACACGGGGTGGCCGTGTGAACCCCGGCAGGTGCCGTCTGTGGGACCTGGGGAACCTCCGTGAGCTGAGGTGCAGACGGGGAGGGAGTGTAGGAAGCAGGGACTCCCGCAGGTGACTTCCCCACACCAGCCAGGTCACCAGGGGAATGGGGGCTGACACCCTGGAGGGCCCAGCGACCAGCATCCGACCTGGCGCCCCACAGCGTGAGGACGGTGGGGCAGGCCGGTGTCGGGGCAGGGGCAACGCCACGCAGAGGGTCCTCTGAGATGCCTGCCTGGACCAACAAACCAGCAAACAGCCAGGGGCCGTCGCAGCCTGAAGGTCCAGAGAGGCAGCGCCCGGGCGCCCGGCAGCTCCCTGATTCCTTGGTTCCACTTCCGCGCACCACAGCTCCCCCCATCCTAAATGCCCGGCCTGTCCCAGTGATGGCCGAGGGGAAAAGCTGCCAGCAATGAAAACGTCCCCTTGCTTTCCGCCATCTGAACCTCCAGAGAACTGGCTGAAACCAAAACACTGACTTCAGAATCCACCTCCACCGCTGCGCTGGGCAGGCACGGACTTCCCTCCCCAAGGATATAAAAGCAAGCACTTATGTCACAACTAAGTGGGCGTGTGGATCTGTTCATTAAATCAGCATTTCATAAGTCAAAAGAAGAAAATAACATGATCAATTAAATAAATGCCAAAGAACTCATCTGCTGAGATCCAAATATCTTAATTAATTTCACATACACATACACTAAACATACAACCTGTATTATATAAGGATCCATTGTAGTGCTTTAATGTGCTTTTTAAAATTTCAAGACAAGAGTCACTGACATTCTTAATGGCGACTCAATATATAAAGCTATTCAAATCAAAGATGGGGCAATGAAGAGTGGGACTGTCTTCGCCGTTGTTATTCAATGTCGTTTTGGAAGTACAGGCCAATGCAATCAGATAAGACATAACTAGAAGATGGTATAATTGTGTATCTGAAAAAACCCAAAATAATCAACAGAAGAAATTATTAGAATCCATAGGGGAATTCAGTAAGTTGTGTGATCTTAAAATTAATAGGCAAAAATCAATAGCTTTCATGTATTTGAAAAATAAACATTTAGAAAATATAACAGAAGGAGCATATTCATTTGATTGGCAATAGCTTTTGGATAGCAAGGACTGCATTTTATAAGACGAGTTGCAGGACCTATCTGAGGGAACCGTTTTATTCTGCTGACAGTCATGAATGCTACTGAGGGACATTTTCTGTGAGTAAATGAGATAACTTCTTATCCTTGGAGGGGGAGACTCAATTGTGTAAAGAAATAAATTACCCTAAATTAGGCCGTCTAGTCCATGAAATGTTAAGTAAAACACCAACGGAATACTTCGGAATTTCACAAGATGATATTAAGTCACACGTGGGAAAATAAGAATATGAGAATAGTAGGGGGATTGCCAAAAAAGAAGAGTGCTAGGGCTGTGCCGCCAGGTACTGAAATGTGGAGTTATTGCAGAAAGTTGGAACACTATTTACACCGGAGCCCGGACAGACGGAATTGTCCCACTGAGCACATAGACCAGAAATAGGCTGGAATACCTGGGGGACTTCAGTGCTTTCTGCGCAAGAAAGCTGCCGTGTGAAGGCAAAGGGAAAGCTCTGGGAAACAGACAAGTTACAGTCTCTGGGGGCCAGGGAGCGGCGGAGCAGCGTGGAGAGTGGGACGCCAGCATGGTGCAGGAGAGCGGCTGCTGTTTGGCACTTCTCTGGGGGGAGAGCTGGGAACGGATGGGGGGGTTGATCTGCGTTGGGGAGGCTGGGAGGTAGTAGCAGGGAGAAGAAAGGAGTTTTTCCACTTCGCTAAGTCTGGGGGGAAACTGCCTCAGTGTTTTGGAAACAAAAAGTTATGCATCTTCATATAGATGACCCAAACAAGTATAAAAGGAAAAAAAAAATACGATGGGTTGAGCGTGATTCTAGAAGTGTCGTGATAGGCATCCATATGCTGATAGACAGGTGGATAGAAATAGTTGTATAAAAATTGGATCGCATGATAAATGTGATTTATCAAAAACACATTAGGTTTAATTTTAAGGAACTGCTGAATCTCAAACAAGTGCTTCTTTGCTTTTTCTCTATGTGAAAACCAACTGGTGTCTAAACGACCCCTGAAAAGTTAAAAAGAAAAAAAAAAAGAGGATGATAAACCATCCATAAGTTGGACTCGCTGCATCACTCTAGGTGCATGGTTGAACTTCTCACAGCCCTGCCAACTCACTCTGGAAAAGACGAGAGACGAGGTGCCTGCCCTCCCACCACCCCGACTCTTGCCTACCCACCAGGGTTTAGTGGCTGTGTCAGTGTTGGCTCATTTTAAAGCTTTACGGTATCTACAGTCTGTTCTGTAGCAATAATTCCCAGAACTGCTTAGTCCCCGACTCTACGTGAAATATCCTATATGCGCTATTTGCCAAGAGCTGATATTCTGTGACTTTTCCATTCTTGAGTTGATTATCTGGATTTGTTGCTTGCTGAGCAAGGTTTATCAGAAAGAGTAGCTCCTGGGTGCTGTCGCTCTTGTGTTTGGTTGCGGTTGAGGGTGTCAACGTGTTGCCTTTATTTTTGGAGAGCGATGTGATTGCACGAAAAGAATTGGTGGCACTTCCCTTTTCCCTGACAATCTTGTGGGCTTCCCTCGGCGCGGCAGTGTTCTGGTTTGGAAGCAAGAAGCCCGAGTGAGTACCTGCCTGGGAACAGTACCTCTGTGGCCAAGGACACTTATGCAATTCCCCTGTGACTCTTGGTTATTATATAAAATGCACTAAACACACACACAGAGAATACTGTCTAGCAGCTCATTACATAATGCAGCTGTTACGAGCCTTATTTCCTTTGTTCTGGAAATTTAGCAACTTCGGTGGGATATGTCTGTTGCTCTCTCAGCATCAACTTCTCCTGGTACGTGATGTGCCCACCTGACATGCAGATTCAGGAGTATTTCTATTTCGGGTGAGTTCTTTAAAATAAAAAGTCTTTGAATCTTTTAACATTTGTTCTATTCTTTTATTATAATTATCCCTCTTCTTTCCTATTTTATTTTGTGCAAATCCTCAAGCCTGACTGACGTGTAATTGACAGCATCCTCAGTGACTTTTCTCTTCCATATTTCTTCCAGGAAGACTTTTAATTAGTTTTAATTACTTCTTTAATTTGAGGGAATTATGCATATGATACATGCACATGATAAAAATAAACCCAATTAATACGAAAGCAGAGACAGAAGAGGTCAAGTTTCTGTCTTATCGTAGCTACCTGGGACCTCCGGCCATCACGCAAAGGTTTCCGTGTGTTCTTCCGGAAGTCGTGTCCACAAATGGCAGCAGCATCTACACAGAGAGAAGCGTACTGTAACAATTAAAAAAAATCATGTTAGTACTTATAAATAATTTATTATTTTCATGGTTGCATTTTTGTATATAAATACTAGAATTTACTTATGAACCTTCAAGTTTTTCCATTTTTCCACTTTTCATATTTTGTTCTTCGAATGCTATTTAACACAACTATGTTTTCACCTGTGTGTAAGAATATCTGGGATAAAACTGTTGAAGCTGAATTCTAATTCACATGTCACCTGCTGTACTGTCACAGCCCGGGGGAGGAGGGACCTACTTGCATTCCAGCAGGTGGAGGCCAGAGATGCTGGTGAACACCCTACTGCTGGCACGGCCAACCCCACAACAAAGAACTATCCTGCCCAAGTGGGAGAGGTTTTGCAGCTGAGAGACTATGCCGTAGGACATAAACTGCTGGCACCTAGGCCTTAAACTCAAGTCGCATGAGGGGGGAAGCAAATCGGGCTCAAATGAGAGGGGCCCAAAGAACATCAGTGTCTGGTTAGGAATAAATGACCTATTAAAGGCATGTAACAGCCTAAGAATAATAGATAATTTAGGGGAAAGTTAAGACCAAAACATTATTAAAGGTAAATAATAAATACATTAGACTATCGAGGAACAGCAAAAGCAGAGCAGTAAAGTGAATAATAGTGTAGAGGTCAGACATTGGAATATAATAACGACAATAATACTCTAATAATTAAAATGCATTTGGTTGAACCATCTGAAAATGTCTTTTTTTGTAGGCTAAAAAACAGTTGAACATTGGGAATTTTATATGCGTCAATCTAATAAAATTGCCTACTCTTTGACAAGGAGCGGTCCGAGTATTATAAAAGCATCATCTCACCTGTTCTTCAGCACAGCTTGAGGAGGCCGTTCTGGGGATACAGAGGGGTGCCTGTGCTCTGAAGTTTAGGCATCTTGTCTGAAATCAAAGTGCACAGCCAGAATGGCAGCCTTGGTGGTCTGTTGTCAAAACCCACACTCCATGGTCTTCACCATGAAGCTAATGTCCACCCAGAGTGAAGAGACAGAAAGGAGAGGAATGAAGTTCAGAAGGAGATGCTACACAAAGGCGGCGGGCAGCAGAGGTGTGAGCGTGGTCGGCGGGTCCCTGAGCCGTAGGGAGCGGAACGGGTGAAAGAGCAAAGCCCGTTCAGAGGGCTCAGAGAGGTCACGGAAGAGCTCGGTCTGCTGTTCCAGAGACCACATCACGTTCCTGGAAATTTTTATTTATTTATTTATTTTTATTTTAGTGTATTATGGGGGTACAAGTGTTAAGGTTGCTTATATTGCCCATGCCCCCCTCTCCCCTTGAGTAAGAGCTTCAAGCATGTACATCTGCCAAACGTTGCACATCTTGCTCATTGTGGTTGTATATATCCCTCCCCTCCTCTCTCCTCCCACCCTCCCGACACCCCATAAATGTAACTCCTGTATGTCCACTTAGGTGTTGATCCGTTGATACCAATTTGCTGGTGAGTACATGTGGTGCTGGTTTTTTCCATTCTTGAGATACTTCACTTAGTAGTATGGGTTCCAGCTGTATCCAGGAATATACAAGAGGTGCTAGATCACCGTTGTTTCTTAAAGCCGAGTAGTACTCCATGGTGTATATATATATATACACCACATTTTATTAATCCACTCCTGAATTGATGGGCACTTGGGTTGTTTCCACAGCTTTGTGATTGTGAATTGTGCTGCTAGAGAAAACGAGTCCTGAGGTCTGTCTTGGTGAAATGATTTAACTCCAAGGATGGAGAAGAAATGCCACAAGATTTCAGGCAGGAAAAAAAAAATACAAATGGCCTAAAAGAGGACATTAGACAACAACTCTATTCAAACCTCTCCAGGACACAACTCTGTCACTGAGGCACATTTCATGGCACTTTTAGGGAAGAAATGTGAGCCCTAATTTTTGTGCCCAGTGAGGTTGTTTTTTATGCATAAATTCAATAAGAACTCACGATCAAAAGTGTAACGAGCCCCTTCTGATAAAAACTAGTATCTAAATTTGAAATGATTGAAAATAAAGAACTCAGACATGGGGAAGGTGTCGTGCAAGGGTTTGGCAGTTGGCACGGAAACGCAGAACTGGAGTGAGCACCTATGTCATTACGTTTATGTAGCGCTGGCAAGTCAGGCATTTGAAAAAAGAGATTATAAAGTAAAAATTTAAAATAATCTATAACACAGGGAAATAAAATTCTTGTCCTTATTAGTAAAAGAAAGGGGAAGTACCCATCTTGAATAACCCAGTCTTTCCTCCACTGTCTTGACATAGAGCTTTGGTAGAACGATTTCATTTAAAAAATTTTCTTCCTGAGGTTGAAAAAAAAAATGTAATGCTATCGATCCATTATTAAAGCTATAAAATTAGTCACTATGATAACTAAGGACAAATCATATAGCTCTTAAACTATCAAAAACTATGAAAAAATACTGAGCATAAAAAACATAAAAGATATTATGTAAAAGAAAGGAATAGAAAGCATTTCATCCTGAGCAAAAATGGCGGGGAGCATGGACCACTTGCTATGTGAAGATCTATTAACATAATCCACTGTGTTGCCAGATGTATGAAGAAACCATATGGTCATTCCAGTAGATGCAGAAAAAAATTCAATTAAATTTAACACTCGTATGTGATCAAATAACAGCTCTTAGCAAGCTAATAAGAAAAGGGAGCAATCTTAACTTGATAAAAGACCTTGACAAAACAGAAATCATCTTGTTTCTGTGGTGAAACATTAGAAGCATTATTTTGTTCTTTGAACAAGAAAACGTCTAATATCATTGTTTCAATTAATATTATGCTAAGACCCTAGCAAGTAAAGCAAAAGAAAAAGAACCCCCTCCTCTGGCTTTACCCAAAAATTCCAAACTAAATAAAATATCCAGAGTTAAGAATTGGAGAGAAAGAATCACAGATATTATTTCCAGCAATGATGAATTAGAAAATGTAATTATAAAAGTTTCTGCCAACAATACAGCAAAACTTACAATATGGGAATAAATCTAAAAGAATGCAAGTATGACAATTTAAAAGTCACTAAATTAGTAGAAATGTGTTCTGGATTTACAAGTGAGAAGACAACTTCGTAGAGATATCAAGTCTGTTAATTCCATTCAAAATCCCATGGGGCTGTCAGTGAAACTTGACAATTAGCTTTTATCGTAAAATCCATATGGAAAAGTAAACGGCTAAGAACAGCGAGGATATGTCTTGAAGACAGGGCGGGGGTGGGGTGGGAGATGGCCTGACCATGTATCCCGGCTTTACAAGATTATAGTAATTAGAACAGGATGACATCAGCACACAAGAGGAACAAAGAGACCAAGAACACAGAGCCCAGGGCGCAGAAGCTGAACTGTGTATATTTATTCTACCGGAATCCTACCAAAGCCCTGTGTCAAAACCGTGGCAGGCAGACTAGACAATGCAATATTAGCACTAGGGCAATCCACCACCATCTAGGACAAATAAAGTTAAATATATACCTGACGCCTTATCCCAAGATAAATTGCAGGTAGGTTAAGAAGTAAAACTTTAAGCTTTTTAGAAGAAAAAGTAGAAGAATGGCCAATGTTGGCAAAGATGTGGAGAAAAATGACGCTTCTGTCCTGTGGTGTGTATGTGGGGGGTGGAGCCGGGAGGGAGGTGTGAATGGGACAAAGTCTATGGAAGACGGTTTGCCTCTTCTAGCAAAGTTGGCGACGGGTACACCATACCACTAACTCAGATTATATCCCTAGGCAAGTCTCACGTACACGGATGTTCATTATAGCGTAATTTGTAAAAGGGAATGTTAGGAAAAAAACCCTAAAAATTCCCATACGTGGAAAATGGATAAACTATGCCATATGTATACAGTAGAATACTACACAGTAGTTATTAAGGAAGTTTAAATCTCAATATGCCTGTATGGGGGCAGGAAAGGGACAGAAACCCCAACTGTATGAATGACCTCATTGCTTTGTAAAGAAATAATATCTAAAGCAAAAGCAGAAAATGTGGTTGAAAGACATAAATTACTGTGTTGACAACTGGCATCTGCATCCCTCTTGGGGAGAAATTTGTCTCTATTTAGGGGGGAAAGGGATTAATAAAGTCAGATTCACAAAGGAAAACACAGACAATATATTTTGGAGAAAAAGACTTCTCAAAGAGCGTGGGCCATGCTATTAAACTTTGATTAATTTAGGAGTATGAGGTCACAAGAAATGTTTACTTAAAAGTTGAATATTCTAGTTCAAAGATTTTAATGTTCGCACATTTTATAATTGTCATGTATGACTTTTGTAATGAAGAGAAAACAGTTATTGAGAAGTTCTCAACTATACTGGGAATCAAAGAAATGCAAATTCCAGCAATGACATTCCATGTTATACAAACTAAATTGTCAAGGTTTAATTAAAATGACAAGATCCCTTATTGGAGAGAGTTCAGATAAACTGACACTCACCCTATTGCTGGCAGAATATAAAGTAGCACAGATTATCTAAAGGGCATCTGAACCCTGGACAATAGACCCTTGGAATGGTATTTCTACTTTAGGTAAACTCTTCTCAGCAAAGGTCAGAGAGGTGTGAAAATATTTATGCACAAAGAGGTGTGTTGTTTCTTAAGTTATAAAAGCAAACTATAGGAGGTCTCTTTATAGGATAGTAATGTATTTAAATAAGATACCTGCATCATGATGGAATATGACTCAAATGGTAGAGTGAATTTTCCAAAATTATTCAATTTTGTAGGAAAGTATAAACATTTGGTATATATTATGGTATATATTATTAAGCTTAAAAAGTGAATTTCAAAACAGTATTATTGTTCAGCATTTATATTTTTGTGAGTGAAAGCATGCACAAGCATATAATGGAAAGGAGGGAAAGAAAAGGGGTCGGGGGTGGAGCGGGAGAGAGAAAATAAACGAATAGAAGGAAATAGACCCCAAAATGTTAAATGCACTAACTTCTGGGTGTTTACAATAGTTTCTGTACTTCCCGTCTTTGCACAGTGTGTCTTTATTACTCTGATGGTGGTTTTTACATGAAAGGCAAAGAAATGTGCGGGGCAAAGGCAGCGGGGCCTCTCTGCCCGGCGTGTGCGGCGCAGCCCGGCTCGGAACCCTGGGCCCTGTGGCCGGTGGGATCAGATTCCCTCTGGCCCAGTCTCTTTTCACTGGCTCTGACGCCATATGGCAGAAGTGATTTAGAATTCACCCCTCTGAATCCAGCCTTTGTCCATGCCCGGCGATTTAGAAGAACAGAGGAAAAGAAATGTCGTCGTGGGGCGTATATAGGCGAGTGAATCAGGGACTCGGAAACATTGTCGGGTAGCACAATTGTCAGCTCTTCACCCCCACGCACCCCTCGGCCCAGATGAATAACTGCGCGCAAGTCACGTGACGTGCGGAGCCTGCGTGACCGACGGTCAGAAGTAAATTAGAATCCCACCAGGGCCTGAACTGCAAATGAACCAGCTGGGGAGGAATGCCACTTTTGTTGTGAAAATAAAGGTACTAATTTGATAAGGAGATTAAGGGAGTGGATTGAGGGGAAGGGAGGTTTCCTTGTTAAAAATTTACCATTGTTAATGGAATTCATTAATCACTCCCATCTGCCAGTTCTGGCTATAAAAATAGCAGACCTCGAAGGAAAATTATGGAGGTCTCACACCTCCGGAGCGTTCTTGTACTTCTTAAGGAATACGGATATTTAGCTTTTACGCATAAAGCAAAAGCAAAAGTATTTATTCAAATACCAAGTTCGGTGTGCATTTGTATAAGTACCTATGCGAGTATCTATACCAGTAACCGAGGACAGCACGCACAAAGAAAGGGTTTCCGGAAAGAAAGTGCAAAAGACTCTGAGCCCCTACAAGGAGGCAGCTTTCTTGCTCACCTGTTCAGGACATTCTCACGTTCTCCGGTCAGCAAGCAGGTGGCCTGTTTGCGGATGGTGACATCTTTACCTCCTGACTCTATCGGTCACCTGTGCAGTTACACGTGACACGTCTTCCCTGGCTGCTCTAGGATTTTTGGAGTCAATAATTTCCAAAAAGACATCTGTTGTTGTTTTTTTTTTTCCCCCAGGAAACTCAGGAGAGGAATGCCTAATTTATTTCTGACTATAAATATACATTGTTAAAATATCAGGTAAGGAAAAGATGGAGTAGGTTAAAAAATAGTTTATGTTGCAGTACATCTGGGTGCCTGCTCCATGCCTCTGTCCTAGGACCTGCAGTTAGAGACAGTTAATGCTCAGCCCCCCGCCCTCCTGGTTTGCGCCTAGGGGGACCTCCAGGAGGACAGTTCAATGTGGTAAGTGTCTAGAGCAGCCGTGTGAGCAAAGTACCCGGGGAGCATGTTAATTCTGCCCACAGGTGGGTGTTAGGAGCCTGGTGATTATTGGTGTTATCCATGAATATTCTCCGCCTCCCAAGCACATGGTAGGGTCACACTTCTCTGCTCCCTCCCGGTAGGTTGGGTGTGGGCGTGTGACTTGCCTTGCGGTGCTGGTCGAGGGGGATCCTCTTTGAGCCTAAATTGCTGAGGGACTAACACAGACCGAGGCCCACTGCTGACCGTACGGCACGTGTCACAAGAGTGAGGGAATGAGCTGTTACTGTGCACGCCACTGAGACTTGGGGGCCATCTGTCACTGTGGGCCAGCTAGGCCCTGCTGGTCACTGCAGGGAGTGACACGTGGGCTGTGATGGGAAGGCTAGCCCAGAGCAGGTGAGCCGGACCAATGGCACACAGGCCCGAAGCTGCAAGGCCGTTTTCTGTGGCCCTGACCTCATCCGCTCTGTGGCTGGGGGTGATCCTCATCTCTCCCCAGACTGCTGGGTCAGCACGGCACGTAGACCACAGCCATCTCTCTTCTTCTACCCAGACGATCCACCCAGCAGCTGATGGGCGCACCCAGGTTGGCTCATGGCACTATGCGTGGTATTCAGCAACTAGAAACCCGAGCATCCACTCTCGGTAGCATAAGTAAGTACCTTTCAGCGCACACAAACACACAAACAAATGCATACGATGGGACACTCCACAGCCGCGAAAAGAAACACACTGCTGATGTTTGCAACAGCACACATGAACGTCACAGACGTGAGGCTGAGCCAGAGATCAGACTCAGAAAGGAGACTGTGTGACCATTTACATAAAGATTGAAATAGGCACCACAGACCCCAAAACAACAACCCCACCCCCAAAACATATAACAACAAAAGTATCTAGGGCAGAGGAAGCCCAGACGGACGGTGGCAGCTCTGGGAAGAGGAAGGGAGCAGGGACCAAGGGGCAGGACAAGGTGGTTTTGTTCTGCTTTTTGATCTGGGGGTGGGTAGACTTGTGTTCACTACGTGAAAACTCATCAAGCCATGTGCTTCGGATTTGTTCAGTAATTTTATACTGCAGTTAAGAAATTTATTACAATTAACTCTTCAAAACAGTTTTCAACTTGAAATGGAAAATGCATTCCAATTAGACACTTTCTTTATAGCTGCAGACGTCTTTTGCCTTTCATTAGATCTGTGACTCCGTGCACAGAGCGAGACGCCCTCACGGGTGCTGCCCCAGCAGGGGCCCGTCTGCGGACTTAGGCTCGGGCGTGCGAGGCAAGTGGGAGGGGGAGAGGAAGGTGCGGTGCGTCCGGTGGGCAGGAAGGGGCGGGGAGCCGGGACTCAGAGCCAGGGCCCTGCTCCAGCTCTCCTCACTGGCTCTGAGGACCTTGGCAAAGCACCTCACCTTCCCAGTCATGCAATGTCCTCCTCTACCCAGCGGAGTCGCCGTGCACCACGATGAAGCTGTGGGGAGGTGGCGTCACCCGGCATGCATGAGGGAGCCCCGGCAACCACAGACGGGCAACGCAGACGGGCAAGTGAAAACCAGGCTCCAGGGAGACATGGCGCTTGTGCTGTGTGCTTCTGCCTCTTCCGACCTCATCTGACCTTGGACGTCCACTGCGTCTCTGTGACAGTGGTGTTTCCAGACCCGAACGCGGTCTGCGAGGGACAGCCGGGAGCCAAGCCCAGGGGGTGGGCACAAGCATCCGAAGGCCTTCCCCCGCCTGTTGCCGTATGACATCTAAATTCTCCCATCAGCTATTTTCAACCAGTTGTGCAAATTCAGGGTCCTGTTTCTGTTTCCCAAATATACAGCATAGATTTCTTGGATAATGTTTTTTCAGGTAAGGAAAGTGAGGTGAGTGCTTGTTATGTGGTGCCGTAGGCAGCTCTCGCTCTGTAGGGAGATAATCTTCCAGGGGTAGATAATCTTATAGATGGAGCTCTCAACCTTTAGAGACGTAGGTTCTTCTCATGTGCTTATATCCAGCCACACTGTGTGCACAGGAAAACGCAGAAACAATCTGAAAGGCAAACAAGATCCCCTGTGAGCCTGTAACCCCACACACAGCCACACCCATGTTCCGTGCTCCCTGCGGGCTCCATCCCCCTCCTGCTAGTTTCCATGCCAGTCGCCAGCGTGAGCATGTGATTTTGGGTCTGGCTTTTATAGAACACTAAATTATACATAATTCTATTGTGGTCATATAGAATTCATAAGCATTCCAAACATACAGGGAGAATAGCATTATAAAAGTCTTTAATGGCATTATTAAAAATTTTACAGGAATTTTTGAAGACACTACAAAAAGATCACCTGGAGACATCTTTACGCGCCTCACCCACTACCTAAACGCCTCCGGTAGAAGCAGCCAAGCAGTCCTGCAGCGGATGAGCGGATGCGTGAACTGGCGTGCATCCAGACAATGAAATATTATCAATCACGGAGAAGAAATGAGCTTTCAAGCCATTTAGAGACATGGGGAAGCTTAAATGCAGATCACCAAGCGAAAGAAGCCAACGTGGAAGGGCCATGTCCCGTGTGACTCCAGCTATATGACACTCTGGCCAAGGCAAAACTAGAGACACAGTAAAAAGACGGAGTTTGCCAGGGGCCAGAGGGAGAGAGGGTTGAATGGGCGGTGAGTGTGCTCTGCGTGAGACCGTGATGGCGGACACATGTTGTAGCTTCGTCCCAACCCATGGGGCATGCACCACCAACAGTGTCCCCCATGGGGGCTATGAGCGCTGGGCGAAAACAGCGTGTCACTGCAGGCTCACTGACTGTGACAGGTGTCCCAGTCTGGCGGGGGAAGCGGACAGTGGGGATGGCCATGCACATGCGGGGACAGGGGATATGTGAGAAATCTCTGCGCTTTCTGCCCGGTATTGCCTTGAACCTAAACTGCTCTGAAAAACAAAGTATTAACAAATGGACACAGGTGCAAAACCTCCCACGGCTTGACTTTGCTCTGCAGTAAGGTCAGACGTCAAGGCCCGATGGTGCCTCGGGCACCTTCCCCAGGTGAAGCAGGTGGCTCAGCCCCAGCCAGGTCCGCGCGGCTCTGCCCTGGTGCCGGCTGCCCCTGCCCTGTCCCGGCACATTCCCCACACCTCAGCTCCGTGTCGCGGCTTCAAGGGGGACACGCTGGTCTCCCACCCAGGGCAGGCAGGAGCTGGTCGCGTGTGCTCACACAGAAGCCGGGACTGCTCTCCTGCCTGTGCCACAGGGAGTGAACCTGCAGTTGTCTGTGGACCCGCCCACTCCACGCTCTCTCCTGGAGGGCGGAAACCACCCTGCCTGGTGCCCGGCACCCGCTCAATTCTGGCAGACATTCAATGCAAGTGCCCGGAGTTTCAGAGTCAGCTCAGCACCCTCCCATGAGAACAACTTTTTTGTAAGTGTTATTTCCTTCTGGTCTTTGTTGATATGCGTATCTAATTTTTATAAACCCACAATTTACTGTATACTCATCATTTTATGTTAAAGTGCCTTTTAAAATACCCCGTTGCCTTGAGTGCACGTAGTGTATCACCTAATTTCTCCCCATCGACTGGGGGAGGGTTTGCTGAGGTCAAGCTCTTCAAGGTCGCAGAGGGTGCTGCCGGCCAGAGTGGGGGTGGCGCTGCAGGCAGGAGAGAGGCCGCAGGACCCCACCTGGCTCCCAAACCTGCCCACAGCAGACTGCCTGCTTGGGAGCTCCGGAGCCTGTTCCGCTGCGGGGGACCGACGGTCGTTCCCGCCGTCCCACTGTCCGAGGGCCCCACACCCCGGAGGCCGTTGGCGTGGTGTCTGTGGACCGACCAGCTGATCTCACTCAACTGCATTCAGGCAAAGCAAGAGCCACACTATTTCTTTAGGTGAACCCGATGACAAGTCATGAGCTTCACGAACTGTCCCCACGTCAAAGTCGGTCCTTTCACAGCCGTTTGGAGAGCGGGAAGTTGAGGGTGGTCTTCTTCGTGGACAAAGCGGCGTAGAAAACAAACACTGTTCAGTGTCTTCTGACCCGGGAACAGGCGACCTTCTGGATCTTTGCAGATCCCGGCGTTGCCAGCCCCCTGTTAAAGGCGAGCGACGCCTGGTTTAAACACTGTTCTCTGGAGACCCTCTCCCCTCCCAACACCGCTGCTCCCCTGCTCCTCTGCCAGCCACCCCCGGCCCTCACTTCTTCCTGCTCCTCTTCCCTGCCCACCCCCGCTAGGAAGACTGGATATAGAGAGATGGGAGTGAGAGGTACAGACTAGAGTTTATCTGCCGTCTGCCATCGGTGACTTTGGACAGACCTGGAAATGCCAGGGAACCCCTCCAGGGCCCCTGGAGAAGCAGAGTGGTCTCCCCAATAAACCTGCTAACAACAACAACAAAAAAAGCCTTGACATACTGAGGTGCATTTGCAACAGAAATTGACATGGACCCCAGGGTGTCTGGAGGAAAACCCGTTCGGCATCAGTTTGAGAGACGTGGGGCAGTGGGAGCTCTCGGGTCGGGGTTTCAGAGCCGTGTGTCTCTGCTCTCCGACGCTCCGGCTTCACGGTTTTCCCCATCGTAGCCGCGCCGTTCTTCCTCGCTAAAGCGCACTTGCCTTTGTTCCCACAGGGAAGAGCGCGCAGAAATCCGAGCTTCGTGCTGTGCGGAAGGCGCTCTACCGTGCTAGGTCCACCCCGAGAGTCTGACTCCAGCCCGGGGGCTTCAAGCACCAGCACGACCAGATGAAAATGGGGAACTGCGGTGCAGAGCCAGACCGGAGCGCTCACCGCCAGAGAACGGGTTTAACGAATATTTTCCCAGGACGGGCCGACTGCTGAAATCAGATAAATCGACTGGCTGTTTTGGCATTATGCAGACAGTCTTGAATAGCCGATTCAGTTTGTGCGATCAGCCAGACGGCCGTTTCACCTCTCCGTCCCCCTCCACAATGGCTTTTCTTCTCCCAGGTCTTTGCTCCATCCCAAGTGGAAGGGGGCCTGTGGCCTGAGTACCAGCGTTGGTGACCGGGGGCTGGTGTCAGACTGGGGTACTCACCAGCGCTGTGACCCCCATAAGCCCGGTCATTCTCTGCAAAGGGAGACACCTCTGCCCCGGCTGCCACCACGAGTCGTGGAGAATCAGGTGTGGCCCTCGGGTAGCCCCCCGATAAGTGTAAATTGCTTTCCAGTAAGAGATGCGAATGTAGTTCCGTTTCTATCTCATCCCCATCCTCCGCACCTCAGATCAGTTAGAACTCTAAGGTAAGAAGAGGCAAGTCTCTTTCGGTTTTGTCCCTGGAACAAAAATAAATATTCTGCAAATATTTGCTGAATTCGGTCATCAGCTTCAGGAAATTCATTGAAAACCATCATTTGCTTGACAAGAAAACAAACATCCCAGCCCGGGCGCTGTGGCTCACTCCTGTAATCCCAGCACTCTGGGAGGCCGAGGCAGACGGATTGTTTGAGCTCAGGAGTTCGAGACCAGCCTGAGCAAGAGCGAGACCTTGTCTCTACTAAAAATAGAAATAAATTAGCCAAACAACTAAAAATAGAAAAAATTAGCCGGGCACAGTGGCACGTGCCTGTAGTCCCAGCTACTCGGGAGGCTGAGGCAGGAGGATCGCTTGAGCCCAGGAGTTTGAGGTTGCTGTGAGCTAGGCTGACGCCACGGCACTGTAGCCTGGGCAACACAGTGAGACTCTGTCTCAAAAAAAAAAAAAAATCCCGGTTCTAATTACCCCTGCACTTTTAACTGGCCATTCTTTGTGTTTTCTTCTTTGTCCTCTAAGCTCATCACTGATGGCTGAGTTTCGGGGGGTCCAGGAGGGGATCTCGCTTGGAATACAGCACGTGGTCTGCAGTGTGTGTCCCGGCCTAGTGACGGAACAGCTGCCGGTGCTGTTACGTTAGTGACCAGACCCCTTCTGTGCGTGGGTTTGCCCCAGAAACATTCTCAAGCCAGACACTGGCATTCGACATGACGAGTGCAACAATGAGGTGCCGTCTCTTACATCTGCCCGGCAAGGGCTGCAGAGGGCACACGGAGTGCGGGCCGGGGGCAGGGGGCGGGACGGCCCACCACTCATGGGAGCTGCCATTGCGCCGAGATTCCACAGGACGGCTGGACAATCTGCCGCGAAATCCATTTGAAGCTGTAGACATCTGGACCCAGAATTTCTGCTCGTGGACATTTACTCCCAGGAGTCGGCAAATACGTGCAAAAGTGTCTGCGAAGAGAGGATGCTGGTTTCCGGCTAAACGAGGAGCGCGTGCACCGAGCAGGCCGGGCCGGCGCGCGTTACCAGCGTAAGACCTGCGTCTTGGACCCCTCGCACTCTGTCGCACCGGCTCCCAGGGTTTTGTTTAGCAGTGACTTTCTCAAGGCCATTGAGATCATGCGTGATGTTCTCCTGTATTGATCTACAGTTTTTGTATTTTCTACGATAAATTTTTATTACGGGCAAAACACAGACAAGTATATAAAAAGGGTCTGGATCTTCCAGGACGGAAGACAAGCTTTGCCGCAGGCCTGTTGACAAACTGCATTAGCAAGAACATGCTCGGGATGGCCATGGGGTCCACAAGAGCAGATAGATACCAAGGGGAGAATATTAAATATTTACACGACGCAGAGGCCACTGGGAAGCGCACACATGAGACTGGGGCTGGCGGGGCAGTTCCGTGCTCACACAGCATGCGGGTGAGGGAATTGCTTAGGGAGAAAAGGAGGAGGCGAGGGGAAGAGATGTTTGCGTCGGAAAGGGGCTTACGTGTGAAGATCAGGACGGAGCCAGCTTGTTGGGAGGATTTTCTTAAGCGTTTTCTGAATCCTGCCATTTCCTCTTTAGCGTGGACGAGGCTCCAGGCCTCCTCACTCCCTGGTTCCTCTCCTGACACCTACAAAGACCTGCCCTGAGCGGCAGGTGGGAGCTGGCACCTGTGTGGCCACACGGTGCCACGTTCTCTGCCGCACCTGGGCAGACCCCTAATCAGCTGCAGCCCTTTGGCCAACTCAGGTGACAGCCGCAGGTTACTGAGAAATTAGACACAGAGCACAGCGGTTGAAAATACTATCCACTCTAAAAAAAATAAAATAAAATGTCATTGGTGTTTCTGTTCGGTTAAAAAGTCCTCTTCTGATAAAAAACATCTTGCGTATGTTGCCTGGAGTGCAAGAGACGCCCCACAAATATTCGTGGGATGAATAAATGAATGAATGAATGTGGTTGGAAAGAATCATCAGTGTTTTGCGGGCTGTTCTCTTCTGTCCACGAAAGTAATATCATGGATCATCACGCTGTGGCCTCTGAAAATCGGACCCACAGTTTTTGCCTTCCTGAGCTGTCTGAGGCCCTGTCTCCGGTTGTGTTCTCGGTAGAGATTAAGACGCACCTGCCATGCCTGGGGATGGGAATGGGGGTCTCAGGATTAATGTCAATGGGACGTGGACCACCATCTCAGGGCCTGCAGGGGTTACTGTGGGCCAGAAGGTGAACTCAAGGTGGCCTCAAATGGGTGGCGGGACTTGGGGAGCCTCGAGGCTGGGACAAAAGCCCCAGAGACGGAAGGCAGGACGGGGTGGGGTGCTCACGGAACAGGTGACCACCGACACTGTGCTGGCAGGAGCAAAGCCAAGTCAGACTTTGCCGCACGGCACGGGGGTGAGACGGGTCACATTCTTTATTCTTCCGAGTCCGATAAATCCTCCCAAGCCCTGGGGAGGGTGAGAAATTGAAACTTGAGCGTCTGTTCTCATTCATGCTCCCAGTGTCCACAAGGGTGGTTCATGGTGGCTAACGGCCCGGCACGGCCACGGCTCAGGTGCTGCTGTCCAGGAGTGGGCGGTCCAGTCGAGGACGGTGACTTCCTCGGTGCAGGCCCGGCACAGCTCCCCCACCACCCTCTCCCCTTGGGCCAGCGCCCCGCTGTTTCCGCCATCCAGACTCGCTGGCGCTGTCAAAGAGCCCGACTTCTAGAAGCAGTTGCTCCAGCCTCCACTCCCTCTCGCTCGCTCAGCTCTCACCTGTCTGCGCTTCCCTCTCTCCTTGGTGGGCCAGGTCCTCCCGTCTGTCTGATCTCCTGTGCACTGACCGGCGGTTCCTCCGGGAGAGGCTTTCGTTCTCTCCGCCAAGGTGCGGACGCAGGCTCTGCCTGGTGGCGGGTCCCACCCCTCCCCAGAGGGCGTCTCTGCGTCCGCCGTCCTGCACTTCCCCTCCCCACCCTCCGTGCATGAGATGACGTCCATCCCCCACGGGTGTCCCGTGCCACACGGACTGCCTCGAGGTCAGGAGCGGTGGGTGACCCAGCCAGCGTGGATCCCTGGCACCAAGCCAAGAACCGAGCCTGTGGAAGCCACCCAGGACGGTTACCTAGACAATCAGCAGAACTTACCATAGGGGGTGATGGGGAGAAATTAATAAAATAATACCAGCAAAGGACTCGGGGGCTGAGTCGGAACCCAGAGAGCCTTGTTGGGAGGAAACTGTGAGATGGCAGCTCGCGTTTACCGAGTATTTACTAGGGCCAGGCACCCCCTCAAATACTTGGAATTCTACCGGATGGGAGGCCCCTCTCACTCCACGAGGCGGATCCCACTGCTAGCCCCACCTCACACTCTAGGGAACAGAAACGGACAGAGGCTAAGAATGGCCAAGGCCACCGTCCTGTGATTGGCAGGGTCTTCCTGTGGCCATGCACCCTTCCGCCTCCCACGCCCTAAGCTGGACAAGGCCAGCGGTGACCTGCACGGGTGACGGGGATGGCCAGGGAGCACCGCGGCCTGTGGGAGGAGGAGAAGCCGCCTGCACGGGGCAGTGGGGAGGGCAGGCTGGCTGCACGTGGACGTGAGGACCCTCCAGTCCGGTGACTTCTGTGTTCTGCAGAAGGTCAAGCAGATGCTGTCTGCTCAGCGTGAGGTTGGGATGGGGCCGGTGTGGCTGGGAGGCTTGCGGGATTGCTGCTGCTGCTGCTGCTGCTGCTGCTGATGATTGTAACTACAGCTGACACACGCACGGAGAGAGACCACAGGTCCTGTTGGCACAGCCCACGCTGCCGGTGCCTGCCATCCCAGGGTCTTCACTGGGAGTGGCCTGTCTTCTCATCTTGTCCTGGAGCCACTCCGCCCGGAGGTCTGCCTTGAGCTGGGCCCTGCCCTCAGCCCTTCATATATATGTTCAGTGTCACCCTTGCACGTCGGCTCTAAGCAGTCAGTGCTGCGGTCTGTGCAAAGCGGGAAAGGTCAGTGAGTGGCAGCAGGACCCTCTCAAGGTTGCAGACCCTGCACGTGTGACGGTTCCAGCGGGGGCTCAGTGCCACCTCAGCCCCTGGGGTGGGCCTCGGGGAGGGCGGCAAGTCCCCGCAGGACAAGGACCTAGAACATAAAAGAAAAGAGGAATTCAGGGGCATCTGGAGCCCTCCCCTCTCCTGGCATCTGCCTGGTGCAAGCTGGTCAAACTGCCGGCAAAGCGAGTCAGCAAACAGAAGCAGGATTTGCAGCCCTCGTCTTGATTCAGATGATCAGCCGCTCTGATAAAATTAACAAGGTGGGAAGCGGTCGGCAGGTCTGACTTCCTGTTTCCCACACAGTTTGGCAAAGCCCAAGAATTTCATGCGTTACGGGTAGTTTTGTGGAACCCACAGTCGAGACAGTTTATAATTTTTTTTTCCCTAAAGAACAATAACTCTGACAGGGATGAGGTTAAATAAACATTTATTTGTCTCCTGTTTTCATAGGGCAGATGGAGAAGTAGTTTATGCTCAGGGAAAAGAACGGATCTTAAAAGCCTTAAGTCTGGTGACGCTGTTACCAAGCACTGCCGAGCTCTGTGCGATGAACCAGATGGTAAATGTCGAGTTGAAATTTCCTTGGTGGAACCCCTGGGGAAGCGGTTTCCGGGCCGCATTCGTGGTGCTGCAGTGGGCTGATTGTGTTACGGTGGACAAAGTTGCTATGCACCTACGAGTGTTTGCTGTCCCCCCCATCCCTGTTCAGACCCCGTCACGTGGTTCAGTCTGTGTCTGCAGGGGGAAAGTGAGTCGCAGTTTACAGGGAACGTAGCTGTGGATTTCGTAGGCCCTAACACGCATTTTGTGCTCAGTTTCTGGAACAGAAGAAAACGTGTTCTGTAAATATTGCATATTTACATTGCACGATGCAACTGGCTTGCACGTGTGAGCGCCGCTGAAGGGCGTGGGGCATTAATTACAGTCGTCAACAACAATCTGTGCCACCCACAGCAGCAGGAAGGGGCGGGTTCTTATGTTATTCTTAGGGTCTTCCCATGCCATTTGCAGTAAAATGTAAAATCCTGATTACCAAATTCAAAACCAGAAAGAGAAACAGTTTACATTCGGATAGGATCCCTGTAAGTGTTGAGATACTCCCTTCCCCTGGTCCCCCTGCTGACGGTGGCCCGAGGGTGTGGGCCGCCCTGCGTGGCACCCGCCTGCCTTTCCACCATGGCCCCGGGTGGGCACCAGCATTTTGCATTCACGCTTTGACTCGCAACTGCCCCTCCAGGTGCAAAGGACAAGGGCTCCTGCAGAAGGAGGTCAGACGCTGCGGACGTCACAGACAGGACCTCTGCCTGATACAGGCGCCCTTGGGAAGGGCCCTCCGCACAGAGTCCCCTGCGAGGAGCACGCCCCTGGCCACGGCCTCCTTCCTGGGTGGGAAACCGTAGGAAGAGTTGGATCTCGGACTCATTTTTTATTTTCTGCCGTGAACCACTTAACCTCGTCCTTCCCCGAGCTGGCTCCCCTCCCGCCTCGTCCCTGGACGAGGTTTTCACCCCAAGTGCCGTGCGGGAAAGCCTCATGCTCTGCCTCCCTGATCACCGGCCCTTCCCTAGCGCTGCCTCCTAAGGGGTGGCTCACACGGGGATGACAGCATCTGCCTCCCAGCCGGCCTGTCCTCCTCCTCCCGCAGGGGCTCGGCCGTGGACCCCGCCCGCACGCTGCTGCCAAAAACGATCCTGCAAGGACGGCCGCATCCCGGGAAGCTGAGGCTTAATGACGCGGAACTCCCCGCTTCCTGCCCTCAACTTGTCATCGCACTCTCAGCCCCACCAAGACCCCGACCCTGACCCGGGTCTCTACCCCAGACACTCAAAACCCGTCTTTGCCACCCATCACGCCACTCTCCTTCCCTCCCCTACTCCGGGTCACCGTCCCCTCTCGTCAGCGCCGTGCCCAGCACCAGGGACCCCGAGAGTCCCCTCCTCCCGCCCTCCTTTCCTGACGCCCTTCGGCCCACACGTCTTTGAACTTTTACAGAATTTGCATCTGTAACGAATTACTTGCTATTTAATTATGTGCTGTCATAGTGTTCCTGTTGAACTTGGCCGAGCACCGTGCACTCCTTGAAGGCAGAAACTGCCTCTGCTGTTCTGGGCCCCGATTCCGACCCTGGACTCGGGGGGCTTCTGCAGGAAGGGCTCCCGAATGTAGGTCACGGAGCGCCGCCCGGCCTGTGTGCTGTTCGCTTCTGTCTCCCCAGGTCAATCTCTCTCTCTCTGTTTTAGCTTAAATGAATTCATTGTTAGAGGAACTTTTCATCACCTCCAGGAATGGAAAACTGCATCATCCGCCGTCGGCGGGAGTTGGCCGTGGGAACAATCCCGTGTGGACACAGCACAGCTATCGGGTTCCGCCTCACGTCTGAGAGCCGCTCCGTCTCACGTGCACGTGAAGGCTCCACCTGTTGGGGACATGGAAAGGACACACTGGGAGCAAACTGGAACTCCTGTATGCAGAGGATTGAAGGAGAACTGACAAGGGAGCCACGCCCTCACTGTGTGATTGACAGCTGTGGATTCCAAGGTCCAGGTACCCCGACAGGCACTCTTCCGCCCACACTTGAGGACGCTCGGGGACAGACTCCTGTAGCCACCATTTGCCGTGTGATTCCCAAGTAGCAAGTTCTAAGTAGGGTCTCACGTAAGCCACTCGAACGTTCTCCAAGGAAGAGACAGACCATTAGTCCCCACTTTCCAGATGAGAAAACTGAGGCGTAGCAGTAGCCTGCCTAGGACCACACGGTGGGACGGGGCCAAGTCAGGATCCAATGAGGACAAAGTTCCAAAACAGAGAAAATTCAGTTATAGGAACATCCTAGAAGTTAGAAGAGCTGAGAACGGACATGGAGAAGCCCCGGCGTCAACAGCATCGGGAAGCAGCCACCCCCTCTTGGGGGACAAGGACAGGTGCAGCTACCGGTGCCCAGGCACGGGCTGGGGCTAGGTGGTAGCGCCTGGACAGGGGAGGAAGGAGACTCAATAGTTCTGGTCGATGCTGCCCAGAGAAGAAGAGCCACCGGGACTCCTCCTGCGCACGAGTCTCCTGCCAGGCTTCCGTGGGCAGAGACATGGAGCCTGGGCCTGCAGGGTGGGGCCTGTGGCGCAGAGCAGAGCGTGGTGGAGGGGGACGGGGTGCCTCTGAGACCACCAGGCACAGGCTCACGGGGGGGGGGGTGTCTTCCTGCCCACACATGTCACCAAGTCATGCCGCAGCTGACAGTTGGATTTCATATGAGACGTGGATCTGTGCGTGTTCCTCCCACCCCGAGAACAGGCGGCCTCTTCATGCTTCCCAGCTCCAGCGACGTGGCTACCTGGAGCTCTTCTAGCACCTAGGAAGTCCCTGTAATTATTTTTTTGTTTGTTTTACAATTATTTAAAATTGTCTGAAGATAATTTTTCTCCTCTCTTTCAAGCTCATTGAAAAGACAGCGCAAAGCATCCCAGAGTGAGAGAGGTGAAAAAAATGCAAACTTTGTTCTTGGGTTGAGAACAAACCTGAGGCCACGGGGCCCGTGGACAGGGTCACCCTCCCTGTCCGCGTTCCCGGGAGAGGCAGGTGGGCGAGTTTAGGAGACGGAGGCCCCAGCGTCGGACTCTCCCTGTTGGCAGAGGCTTCCAGCTCCGCGGGAGCACAGGGCAGAGAGCTGCCGGACCACGCACGTGACAGGTGAGTGTCAGATCGGAGGGTGGCAGCAGGCAGGGCTTGGAATCCCAGGAGGGGCCACAGCAGCGAGGCCCGATTCTCCCCTGCCCGGCCAGTTAGACACGTGGAGTCAGATCCAGATTAATCTGAAGAAAAAGAAGACTCGCTATATCTTGCACATCTGAGCCTGTGGACAGAAATTTCAGCTGCTACAGGATGCCTCGTTCTGCATGAGGGGATGGCGGCACCGGGTCGATCCCCCAGTCCCTGCCAGTGTGAGGGTCTTGTTTGGGTCTCCGGGGCCAGAGGTCGACGGAACACTCCGGGAGACCCCGAGCAAAGGGCAGACCGCCGCCTTGGCCAGGTGTGTGTGCAACGCAAGACTAGGAAGGGCCCGTCCTGCGCAGCTCCTCTTACCCGAGGGAGGACTGCGGCTGAGACCGTGGTGAGGTGGGGACAGACGTGAGGGTCTCATCTGACCACAGGAGGTCACGGGTGAGCTGGGCTGAAGCCCCCGGCTCTGTGAGCACAAGGAATGACGGTACTTTGCTCAGCCCTGCCCAGCGGGGAACGGACACTCAGCATCAGTGAAACACGGAAGGAGCACTGTTTCCTTCTAACCATTTCTTTTCACGACTAACTTTAGGCCGCAGGCAGGTCTCCATGTCTGTGTCTCCTCTTATTCAGTTCAGCAATCTCCGAAAACATGAGTTTCCTGCCCTGAAAATCAAAGCTGTACTAGTTCCAAAGAGGCAGCCTTCAGAAAAGCAAAGGCTGTGCTGGGAATTGGAATCCTGCCTCCAGAGAAAAGAAGTGCTTGTCAGCCGACATTTCCTAATAAATGCCTTCCGGGTCACAGAATGGTTTTCCACCGAGGCCAGTTTCCTTCTGCATTTCCTGGAAGGCTCTTGGCCGCGAGGCTTGGCAGCGCTTATCTTGGAAGGTGACCCAAGGGCCAGGCCAGGACCCAGAGTCCCTGGGGGTTGTTATCTCCACACAGTGTCCCAGCTCTGGCTCTGCACCTGCCACCGTGCCCTTGCCCAGCCCGGGGCTCCCCCACCTTGGAGACAAAGAAGGGGTTGGGGTTTGAGTCCTAGGACTTGGCAATGGCGACAAAAGCAGCTGGGGCCCTTGACACTGTATCTGGGGTGACATTCTTAGACCCCCAGAGTGGCGGTGGAATGCTCAGAAACAAGCAGAAACACCCACGTCTAGATTTTACGATGGAACATGGTTATTAGACGTCATTCTTGTGATCTATTGGGCAGTTTCTTGGAAATGTCCAGATTCTTGGAAACTCTGGGTAACTGTGCTCACAAAGCAAAGACAGAGAAATTAACGGGACGCTCAGGCCTCCTTGGGAACAGGGGTAAGTACAGGCTGCGGCCTCTTGCAAGGACTGCAGGAGTAGGCGGAGCCCCTGGAATTCCCTTCCTAATGTTTGCTAACCTTAACCTTCCCTAAGACCCTTGAACAAAATTTGTGCTTTGCACTTTACAACCGAGATGGGCTTTTGTGGCTGGGAAGAGGAAAGCCAATTTGTCGGGAGGAATTATTCAGGACTGTCTCTCCCAGGCCTTGAAGAACAAAGGAAGAGCATTTGCAATTTGAACAGAAGCCGCTGAAAGGGTGTCTTTTAGACTTAGAGATGTGAGAGGTTGATACACTCTGGGTCCCCCCCATTTGCATTTTAACTGCCCTTTTCAGGCAAGGCCATTGTGCACGGGAAAGGCCCCGCCCCAGCCACACTGTCCTGGCAGCTGGACTCTCTGCCCCATTGTTGGCAGGTGTTTCTGGGGGACATCGGTCATTTTAATACTCTTGTTCCAGTTTCTTTTGGTATGTTAACATCTCCCTCTTTTTAGAAAGGATTTTGTCTTTTATTTCACCCATGCAAATAGAGAAATAGCATTCCAAACCATGACCCTACTTATTAATATTTATAAGTCACTGGGGTAAGAACACCTGTTCTATAGGTATGTCACGGGGGAACACGTAAACTGAGGCCTGCAGATGCTCTATGGTGACGTTAGGTATTGCTGTTACATTCTCACCTCGAGGACTACTGAAGCCGCTCTCCGACCATGCTCAGTTGTCGTGAGTCCACTAGCAGAATGTCATATGAAAAGCCAGGAACAAGACTAAATAAAACATATTTCAGTGAAGTACAGGGACTCACCATTTCATCAATGATTCTCTGACATAGTTATCACAGAAAAGAAGGGTTAAGAAAAAAACAAAAAGCTTAGAAATAAGGCAAAAGAAGTATTACGTGCTAAGGTCACACTAAAACAGTGTCTAACAACTTGATAAGCCCATCTAAGGAGCATCTGAAGTTCTGTAAGAATTTTGTTTCAATTTGATTTAATACTTAAAATTGATGTGGGGATCAAACAATGTAGACAAAGGATAAGCTGCAAATTATTTGTGTCCAGTAGAAAAGATAATCAATTTAATTAATTAACGTTTGACTCACGGGCCATCGGCAGCTCTATTTCTACCCTTGCAAGCTCGTTCTTTTTCTGATTGGTTGTCTACACTGGTCTCTTGCTTTGAACCAGATTTCATCCTACTGGCCCCTCATTAATGAGTTATGTATATCTTCAAAGCATGCTCACTGTATGTCTGTATGAGTTATGCTTCACAAACTCTAGAAAATCATATTTTGAAGGCTGCCTGGTAAAGTTTTTAGGAAACAGTGATATTCTCGGTGCTAGATCCATAGCACCGGGTCCAAACCAGAGGAAGGGCCTTCACCTATATTCCAATCGCCCCTTGATGTGAAAAACGGGGGACGGTGTAGTCGGTCCCCTGACCTCTGCCCCCAGGGGAATTTGAAAAGCCACCACACACGGTGTGTCAACAATTCCCTCCCAGCAGAGACTCCATCACAGCACGAACATCAGACACGCATCCACTAGTATTTTATGACCAGCAGCTGAAAGAAATATCATTTTTGTGTCTCGGCTGAGAGTGAAATCATAGCTGGTCCTCTTGGGTTGCTCACGGAGTAATTCTTTAGTCACGGCCTCTCGCCGTCCTTCCCTCTGCAAGTCCTGTTATTCTGGAAGAAAAACCAAACAGTGTGTGGGAAGATGATACGGTAAAGAATCTCGCTCCAGACCTTCCCTACACGGAACAACTGACATTTTTTTTTCCAGGAAAACTCGGCTCGTTTGTGGCGGCAGGTACCAACGGGAGAGCTCCCGGAGCAGGATCGCTTTAGGAAAGGGGGCCGGGCCGAGCCGCGTCCTGTCCAAGCTGTGGCGGAGAGACCTCGGAGCTTTCCCAGGGCCGTTTGGCGTGTCTGCCACAGCTGTCGCATGTACGGGGTCAGAGAAAGTCAGAGGATCACGGGAGGGTTCCATGCATCAAAGGCAGCCTCCTAAATGCGAGCTTCCTAAGGTTCGCTTGGAGAAACGTGGGATGTTTTCTGCACAAATTGTTACAAGTTTAGGAGCCTTGTGCTAAATAAAATATGTTTTTTTCCCCTCTGAATTCTCCTAGAAGACAGTGGGAAAAGTTAGTGAGCCGCCGTTGCCCTAGGGATGTGCAGCTGCTCCACCAGCTGAGGGGGGCAGGATGGCAATTTACAGTGGATTGCAAAAAACTGAGCAGCCAGTCTAACCAAAATGTGTGCCACACCCCAGGAGATATCTGACGTTCAAATGACATCTTTGGATTCAGGCCTTGTGTCTCCAGAAAAACCACTGAGAAAAGTAGTATTTTATTGGGGGGG